>JAJJWX010000334.1:0-93723 GCA_023529315.1 Papaver bracteatum
CACCCACTGGAACAATTGAAGATGGACAGCAACCCTGAAAAACGAAACAAGGATTAGCATAACCTTTTGAATGTCACTAACATAATGAACTTATTTGCGACATATATTCTTACCTCTTAAGAAGTCTCTGATTTTATTTTTCGGCTTCTTACTTTCTTCAGTAGCTACTTCTTCAATAGATTCTTCTTCAATACGCTCTGGCTCCAAAAAATAACCCGACTTAACTGGAAATAGGCTCCCTACAAAAGTCACCATATCATATAGGCCTACAGGAATGCTTTAGTCTTCACAATTCTAGACTCACTGTACTTGGGATGATACAAAAAGTAAGGTGTCATAATCCATCCTGAATAGAAGTTCCCCATTCTTTAAGGAATGTAACAGCTTCAAGCGGGCTATGGATGGCATAGCTTTTTGTAAGGGAATCGTAAGTAATTTGTTCCAAGAACCGTTTACTCCATAATCCTTAATTACCCATACATCAACAATAGACAAAGGAACACAATAATCAATTATGCAAAGGTCCCCATTCAATACACCAACCGTAACGTGAAACATATTATTAACATTTTCTGGCAGTGGCAGCTCCCCAAATGATTCATCCTTAATACTGAATGAAAGTACAAGTCTCCGAGTTTCTGACCCGGAACGGTGTTTCGCTATCCACTGAAGATTTTCGTTCACAAGCACCCCAAACGCATTTCCATCATTAAAGGTATAAGGTATTTGTTGATTTATATTTCCATGTATCCGATCCCTCTTTATAGACCCCGGATATGGAGCCATTACCATAATTATACCATAACCTTACAAGTTTATACTCCTCCTTTTGAAAATCATACCCAAATCCCAGTTTCATTCCACCAATGGTACGACCATGGGGAAGCAAATTAAGAGGTAATGTTGGAATGTCTTTGAACATTCTTGTACATGGATTCCAAATGCAAATGGTCTGTTTCATATTAGCTATACAAAGCATCCCATTTGCAAGACCTACTATAGACATGTCATAATCATTAGATTTGAAGGGGAAATCGATCTGGGTGACAACCTCATGAAATATTGAATTTAAATGTAAAGAGTACATGTTTTCCCCACCAAAACATAAGCCTTAAGTTTTCATTTTCAGTACCGATATTGAAGTGCACTTTAATAAAATTAAGATCACCAAATAACTTTAGCCACTGCTTGGATACGCACCTGAATCGTATTATTGACTTCACCGGCAACCTCAAAAGTATGTTGATAACTACATCTTCTGGAAGATTAGACATAGCTGCTTGTTGTGAAAATTCAAATCAAATGGCTTCTCATTGATTTGGATTCCTTAATCACCTAACGCTTTTGCTTTGATTTTAAGATTTTAGCAGTGCAAACGAAAAAAAGATATCGCATCAATGACAAAGAAGAGTTTTCTCAAATTGGAGAAATGGTATTCATTTTTTTTTTGGACAATCAACAATTTCAATTTATTCATATCAAAATCATGATTACATGATCGCTTACAAGAATAACAAAAACATCAAAATACAAGATAATCAATACCCTAATACAAATAAAGATATCAATTACAAGTATATCGTTTAAGAGAAAGAGCCATAAACCGCAGCGATATCCAATTTCGTATATGTAATAGGAAAAATGATGGTATCCATCCAGAATAAAAAGTTCCCCATTCTTAAAGGAATGTAACAGCTTTAAGCGGGATATGCGTGGCATAGTTGTTCGTAAGGTAATCGTAAGTAATTTGATCCAAGAACCGTTCACTCCATAATCTTCATTACCCATATACTAAACAAAGGAACACAATAATCACTTACGCAAAGGTCCCCATACAATACACCAACCGTAACGCGAAACAGATTATTCACATTTTCTGGCAGTGTCAGCTCCCCAAATGATTCATCCCTAATACTGAATGATACTACAAGTCTCCTAGTTTCTGATCCGGAACAATGGTTCGCTATCCAGTGAAGACTTTCATTAACAAGCAACCCATATACATTTCCACCCTTAAAGCTATAGGGTATCAGTTGATCCGCTATCCTTGTATTCGATCTCTCTCTATGGACCTCGGCTATAGACCCATAACCAAAATTATCCCAAATCCTTACAAATTTGTACTCCTCATTATGAAAATCATAGCCAAATCCCAATCTCATACCATTGGTGCAATGATGGGGAAGAAGCTTAAGAGGGAATGTTGGTATGTTTTTGAAAAAAATTGTACATGGGTTCCAAATGCAAATGGTCAGTTTCCTATTAGCTATACAAAGCAACCCATTGCAAGAACCTACTATAAACATGGGATAATTTGATTTCAGCGGGTGATCGATTTTGGTGACAACCTCATGAAATATTGAATTAAAATGTGAAAAGTACATGTATTGCCAACCAACCATAAGTCTTTAAGTTTTCATTTTCAGTAGCAATATTGAAGTGCGGTTTAATAAAATTAAGATCACTAAATAACTTTAGCCATTGCTTGGATACGCACCTGAATCGTATTATTGACTTCACCGGCAACCTCAAAAGTATGTTGATGATTACATCTTCCGGAAGAGTAGACATAGCTGCTTGTTGTGAAAATCAAATCAAATGGCTTCTCATTGATCTTGGGTTCTTTGATCACTTAAGGCTTTTGCTTGGAATTTAAGATTTTAGCAGAGTAAGACAAAAACAGATATCTCATCAAAATGACAACAAAGTGTTTTTCAAAATTTGATAGAAGAAATGGTTGTGGTTTATGGGTTCGAGACGTCGTGTTATCATTTATATTTCTTTTTTCTATGGGTAAACTAGAGGCTGGCCATAAAGGGGATGGATGGTAAGAACAATTCCAAAAATAACTCCTTGTGCGGTTGTGCAAAATGTTTGACGTGACACGATTCACGAGGGTTCATTTCATTTCAGATGTTGAAAATGACACTGAGACGGTAATGCATTTACAATATCCTATGAGGCTCATAAACACATTCCAGGAATCAATTCCTGGAATCACATTCTCTTCCGGGTTAGCCAAGCACACCATAAGGTTAATTGGGTTCTCTCTCAAATTTTTTTTTTTTGGTAAAGCACATCTACGACGGAAAACTAGTTGAGCCTAACACAACGAGGGTAGTATGTAAGAAATAGACAGCAAACTCCTCTAGACATTGCTCTTTTGGTTGACTATTTTAATCGTAGTCGTTCTTTATTTTAGTGATTAACAAAAATAAATGTTGATCACTATATTGATTTTTGGTTCTGGGACACAGGAGGAGTCCTCTAAGAGTAAATCTTCTGGTAAAATCCAAATTCGTAAAACGTAATTAGAAGTGTGTAAAATAAAGTTTGATAGTTCCAAATTTTCTTCCGGATATGCTTTTTCCAAGCTATCTTCAAGGTTAACCTTTCTGTTGATGTGTTGAGTGTTGATTGTCTTAGCGCTCAATCTGTTAAAAAAACGGAAAAAGAAAAGATGCCCAAGTGTCAAGAGAACTGACTCTTAAACAAAATCTCACTTCTGTTAACATTCAACACTTATACTTGACTGACCTTTTTAACGGTTGAGTGTCGTATCTCTTCGCGCATTGGCCGAATTAACTGGTCGTGCGATTTTAAAAATGGTGCTCGACACTTTAACCAATAAGTGTCATTTTATGCTCAGCCTTAAAAGACTTTACACATAGGAAGAGCGGACCAATAGATGTGTTCTTACATGATCTATTCCGAATTTATAGGTGGTAGCGAACTTGAAACTTGGAAAACCTCCAACAAAAGATTTGTTCTAAACCATACGGGACGATCAGGTAGTGATGCAAGGACATTGATACAGATGGGCACACTAGATTCCACTTATTTGCAAAATAATCTTTTCAATACGGGAGTTTACCTATTTGGAAGTACTAATTACATATCCTTGTGCCACAGGTACAGGGAGACGGAACAGTTCTTAGATTTTCCTTGCAGAAATCTGGACAAATCTTCGCATTAGAGATAAATATGAAGTGTGGTGTATACTTGAGTACAACAACTCTTATTGACATTTTAACACAAGTCGCTGCAGTTGGAATATTTATCTGTTGGCTTATTTCTTTAACTTACAACAGATAAAAACAGAATCGTAAAGTTGTAACAATCGTTTTGCCATACATCAAGATTATCAACAACAAAAAACACACTGCAAACAAGGATTACGACAAATCGCACCTCCCAGCTAAATATATTCATACTTTTCTTCACCCACTGGAACACTTGAAGATGGACATCAACCCTGATAGATGAAACAAAAATTAGCATAACATTTTGAATGTCACCTAAGATAATGGATTTTATGTGCAAGATATATTCTTACCTTTTAAGAAATTTTTAATTTTATTTTCCGGATTCGTTCGCTGTTCAGCAGCCAAATCTTTCTCAGCCAAACAATTACCCGAGTTAACTGAATATAGGCTCCCTACAAAGGTCATCATATCATATCGTCCTTTAGCAATGCCACGGATCTTCACAATTCTAGACTCATTGTACTTCTCGGATGATACAAAACTAAGGTATTGCGAGTCCCCAGAGAAGAATTTCGCCATTCCTAAAGGAATGTAACAGCTTCATGTGGACCATGGATGACGATCTTATAGTTGTTGGTAAAGAAATCATAAGTAATCTACTCCAAGAACCGTCTACTCCATAATCCTTCATTACCCATACATCAATACTAAAAACAAAGAAACACAATAGTCAATTACGCAAAGGTCGCCACCCAATACACCAAGCTTAACACTCGTCACATTTTCTGGCAGTGGGACCTCTTTAAATGATTCATCCCTAATACCAAATGAAAGTACAACGCTCTGAGTTTCTGATCCAGAACAATGATTTGCTATCCAGTGAAGAGTTTCACTTACAAGCACCCCAGACCAATTTCCAAAAGTAAAGTTATAAGGTATGGGGTGATCCGCTTTCCATGTATTTGTTCGCTCTGAATAAACCTCAGCAATAGAAAGATCACCACCAGTATCCATAATTAACACAAATATGTAGTCCTCATTATGTAAATCATAGCCGAATCCAATTCTGAATGCACGAATAATGGGCTGATGATATCGGGGCAGAGACTGAATAATCGATGGTGGTATTTCTTTGTAAATTTTTGTATATGGGTTCCAAATGCAGAAGGTTTGATCACTACAGTCATTTTTGTATATATCTATACAAAGCAACCCATTGCAAGAACCCACAACAGTCATCAAACGATCACTATATTTGAACGAGTAATCGATCTCAAAAGTAACCTTATGAATTTTGTTTTCTAAGCGATTTACCTTATGAAATATTGAATCTAAATTCATAGAATACATGTTTTCCCACTAACCATAAGTCTTAAGTTTTCATTTTCAGTAGAAATATCGAAGTGCAGTTTAATAAAATTATGATCACTAAATAACTTAAGCCATTGCTTGCATACGCACCTGAACCGTAATATTGACTTCACCGGTAACCTCACAAGTATGTTGATGATTAAATCCTCTGGAAGCTTAGACATAACTGCTTGTTGTGGAATTCAAATCAAATGGTGTCCCATTAATCTTGGATTTCTTTTAGGAGAATGAATGAATTCCCCCAAGGCTTTTGCTTTGTTTGAAGGTTTCAGCAATATGCAAAACCAAAAGGATAAACAGCAGCGAATGTTCCAAAATTTGAGAAGAAATGGTAATCATACCCAGTTAACACCATAGCCTTTGACTTTGTGATTTAGGGGTTCAAAACGTCGTAATAACGTTTATGTTTTAGAGAATTTTGATAAAGTATTCCGCTTTTTATATACCCACTAAAAAAACCATTTCTTTTTTAAATTTGTTAAAGTACTCTCACATTAGGTTTTCCATCTAGCGTTAGTTAAGATTAATTTACTTTATATTTTTGCCCTTTAGTTATTGACACATTGATTTTATACATCATTTTTCCGCTTCGTCGAGTCCGGTTCAGGATCGTTGCACCGTTTTCAAGTTCATCACATCATTTCCCAGAAAGGGTTCATCATTTGAAGAGTTTTGGGGTTTTTGGTTGGAAAAAAACAACCTTCTACAACATTTTTTTATGTTCGTCGAGCCCGGTTCAGGATCTTGCCAATGCTTTCGAGTTACGTCGAGAAATGTTCGTGGATCGTTAACCGTTTTAGGATCGTCGGATCATTTATCCTTCCCACCAAGAAGATGTAGTTCAAGGGTGAATATGACTTTTAATTGGAAAGATAATTACCACCTAGCACTTAACTGGATGGATTCTGCATTTTGAATAAAACAGGGTATTTTAACAAATTTTTAAAAAACAGGGGCATTTTTTTTAGGTTAATGTGAAAAGTAAGGATACAAAAAACCATTCCCAAAGTATAGGTGGCATAAAAAAAAGAAAAAAAAAAGCATTGGAACTTCGAAAATCTCCGCAAAAAGACTTGTTCTGATTTCAGGTAGTGACGGAGGCAGACCGATAAGTATGTTCTTCTGTGATGTACTCGGGGTAGAGCTAGGAATTATGATTGGGGGGACAAATATATATAGGTATAGTAGTTTTGCCGTAAAAAAGAAGGCGGTCGAAGGCCGCAATTTTTTTTTTAGACCTTGGTATTTCCCTTCAAATGATGTCACCAAAATATCCAATAAGTTGTTAGATGTTTAGATTTATGGTTGGATTTAATATTTTGATATTTTTCACTTCTTTCCTACGTAATTTTAATATTTAAGCCAAGTTTTGTACGATAAGTACCTAATATCAGTAGTTTTTAAAATATATAATAAAAGATTAAAGGCTCTCTATGTAATATAGAAAAATATGGGGTAAAAATCTATAAATACTTAAATTTTTCAAGCTTAAAATGATAATTATCAAAGCCTAATTACGTAATTAGAAAATTCTAAGGGGACTGCTGTCCCCCTTAGATCACAAACAGCTCCGTGCCTGGATGTACTCCCAATGCATATGCGGCATTGAGCTTGAAACTTGGAAGATCTCAACCAAAAGACATGTTCAAATCTGGTACGTTCAGCTGGTGGTGGAAGGAAAGACATTGAGACAAATGGAGACACTAGCTAGATACCGTTTATTTATAGATGAGATTACATGTGTTTACCTTTAGATTATTAAAACGGCAAACAATATTCTTTTGGAATTTACCTACTATTTAAAAACGACCATGTTACAACTGGGACAGTAGGGGTTGGTCCAGATATGGGACATGATGTGTCACAATCTTAATGGTAAAGATGAGAATGACTCTAGCATTGAGAATGGTAATGAAGATGAAAATGATTAAAGGTCTGGATTGATTGTCCCAAATCTGGCCTATATTAATTGTCCAAATTATAGAATTCGTTTAAAAATACCGAAAATTCTCGGCGAACCGAGAAAAAAAAACCATGCCAAAACAACGCCACTCACACCACCCACTGCACGTCTCCCGAGGAAGTGGGGCCCACTGGGACCCACAAAAAAAAAAAAAAAAATGTGAGAGGCGGTTTTAAGAGGGTTTTCCCCCCTCGGTCTGTTTAGAAGCGCTCTAAAAATACTAATCACATACTATTGTGTCGTTGTACCAGAGGCACTAGGAGATAAAGAACAGTTTTTAGATTGGTTCCTGAGTAAAGTTAAGTACAATTTTTATTGACATTATTACCCTTTAGATACATACATTTAAGAAAGGAAACGTTAAGTTGTACTCATAATTGTTTCGTAATTCATCAAAAATATCCACAACAAAATCAAACGGCAAACAAGGATTACGACGAATCATATCTCCCAGCTAAATATCTTCATACTTTTCATCACCCACACACCCACCGAAACAATTGAAGATTAACTAAAACCGAAACGTAAAGTTATGCTCGTTGTAGTTGCAGGAAATCCTAAAACTACACCCTTTTGATAATATGTGAATCTAACTATGAAACCCTGATGAAGAACACTTAGAAGAATTTTATTAAGTTTAGAAATCAATACAAAGAATAAGATAAAATCCTAACTTGGGAAGTAAATAACTTTCTCTCTCCTTAAGTTTTATCTCAACTCTCCAAAATATCTCTCTCTCTCAATACAATGGGGTTGGTCCTATATATATAGGAGTTTACATAGTGGATGACAGCTAATAAAACCCCTATTTTCGGATCTGACGTGCGATGGTCTCGCACGCTTATACTGGACTTTCTCGCACGTGCTCTTAATCTTCGCACAGCTTTCACACTTTACTTGTGATTTCATGATGTCATTGGTTCCGTCATCTGGGATATGCTATGCACGAACTCAATTCGCTCCTTTAATACCACTTCGTGTGATAACTACGTGTGCGATATTTAACCCCTACATTTTGCCTCTTTTCTTATCGATCTTTATTCTAGAGAGGGCGATGAGAGAAATTCATCAAAGTCACCTCATTGCTCTCGTGCATTGCATTTGCCACACCCTAGCTAACAACTTTTCATATTCTCTTCAACCGTCCGGTTTCCGTATTTTCAGCGTAACCGTTCACACTTTCTTACCTTTGCACTTTTTACTGACACGTTTCCTCTTTCACCTGGTTCAACCGGTCATCTTCTTTCCTATTTAATCCTTTCTGGAGAGAGGAAGTCACCCTTTCCTTACTCTTTCATCTTCACCATAATTCTTCACTCATGCCCTCTCTAATTCTTCATCTTCGTTCTTCCTGCTAGTGTTGCCATTATATGATTCTCCACAATTGTATAGTTTGGATTCTTCCTTCGTAATTTTTACATTGTCATTATTGTTCTGCTAATGTTCTTCATGTACCGCTATTATTACTCTCTGTTACTTTTCTGATAATTCCCATACTGATGCTGTTGCAATAAAGCTCCTTCCTCTGGATCTCGAATCACCATTCCAAACCCTAGTTCTTCTCCAAGGTACAAAGATGACAAATCTCTCAAGAGGAAGCATTTGCATAACAAGGTAGTAAGAAACACTTTATTCCTTTTAAACAATATTGTTTCCTCTGTTTCTTATCTGCATTGTTATTCGCAGGTGGCTTGAGCGAGATCGAAAAAGAAGCGTAGAAGAAGTAAGCAACCTCCTGCAATTAATACTCACATGGCTTTACCTAGTTTCAAAAAGAATCCCAGCTCCACGCGACAGGTTTTTCTGGTGGGACTTCCCCTCTCATTCAGGCGAATACAACTGTTTCCGTTCAAGCGAATATTACCATGTCTTCACCATCTACTATTTCTCCTCAAGAGAACACTATCGCATGTCATTATCTTCCACTTCTACGAATAATTCCGTCCAAAATATTTGTAAGGATTTTATCCCTTTTACTTCTCCAAACCCCTTTTCTCTTAAATTATGACTTCCTCTTCCCAAGAATTAATTGAAGCCACTCAGGCTATCACTTCTTCTACTAAGGAGTTTATTGCATCCCTGCCAAACATGACCATCTCTTTCTCTTCGACTATCCCCGCACCTTTGGATCATCCTACCTCCTTCGAGAATTCCACCACTATTACTTCCATGAGTACAATATTAACCAATTTTACTCTTCGCATAGCTTCTTCATCTAAGGAGAATATTATCACTTCTGAGGCATGTGCCTCTGATGTGGCTATATCATGATCAAGGCTTCTTATCGATATTGTCCAGCTCGCTCGTTCATCTTCCAACGATCCATCTAAACTTCTCCTGTGCGATTCTCCCATCAAGTTATTGAGCGATTCTCCTCCATATAAATTAACTAAGAACGAGATATTCGCTCAACTGGACCCAACGGTTAATGCTGCTTTTGACTGTCTGGAGTCTCAGCGTCGCTTCATTCAAGATGAAGGTTTTTCTGAATCTAGTTCTATCATTCGAGGACTTACCTATCAGAACGCCAAGTTGAAAGCTGGTGTTCATTCCGGAGAGATATTAGCTAAGAAACTTCGCAACAAGAATTAAGAGCTCAGAGGTATGCCCTTATACTTCTTAGTTATTTTGTGATTTTACCACATCTCGCTCCTCCTTTAAGTTTTATTGCATGTATTTTTTTCGCATGTATTTTTCTCTTCTTTTCCTCTGCTCGTGCGAATATAAATATTTAAACCAAAAGAGAGTCATGGAAATATTTGAGCATTATCACTCTGGTGAAGATTCTTGTGCGAAGAATAAAGAGTTACAACATCATCTAAATCAATTGATTAATAATCACTCGTATTCGCTTGACCAAATTGCAAATTTTTAAAATGAAAATCATGACCTTAGCTCACAAAATGACTTCCTTAATTCCCAAGTATCCAATCTTTCTGGGTTGTTGTATAGTGCTGACTTAAGGAATCAAACTCTATCAGAGGAAATCGTACTCTTACGGAAGAAAAACAATCTGTCTTGGGTGAGAAGGCGAATTTTACTCAGCAATACCTTGCTCTTCGGATTACTTGTACTGAGAAAGAGGAATCTCTTCGCGCTCTCAGGAACCAATATGACAGAGATATGAAGAAAGTGTCCTTGAAAAATGAGAAGATTGTCAATATCAAGATAAAGATGACCATATAAATGAATAAGCTTCGTGAACAATACACTCGATTGGGAAGTTCACTTGACATCTTAAAGAAGAAGAATGCCTCTCTCGCTCAAGATGAAAAGAAGGTTCACTCCCGTCTTGAAGGCTTGATAGGTGATGACTTTGATAAACGTTTGGAGAATATGAAAAATAGTGGTCTCGCCTTGTCTCAGTATTTCCTATCCCAGATAGAAGGTAGTCACATCAAGCTGACTGCCTCAATTAATCTCTTATCTACCCTTGAATATTGCTTATTTCGCGTGATTCTACTATTTCTGAGTTGATTTTTGTATTCTGTGTATCTGTAGTTTCTGATAAATCCAACCAACTTATTATTCAAAAGCTGAGGTCTGACTTGGCTAAGGCTCATAAGGATCTTAGGGACCTCTCCACAACACTTTCGGCTTTGCGTAACAAGGAAGAAATAAGATGCATATACCTTGAGCACTTGATGAAGATTTACGTCAAGAACGCTCAAAAGGATGTCGCTCGTGAAGCTCATTTCAAGGCTAAATATTTCTCATATGAAATATGCATTGCCAACTTGCTTCCTCTGGAGGAAGTGCAGCCTCTTGATATTTCTGATAATGAGGTCATCCCTGAACCTGATAGTGATTATGATTATCATATTTGTGATGAATAAATCCTTCTTCCCGAAGATCATCACAAGGAGGGTGAATCTGGTAATGATCTTCCTGATGCTTCGAATTATGAATCTATTCCCCATGTTGGAACTCCTTATAATGAGGCCGAGGCTAGTACTAATGTTGTTGATTCACATGAAGATGTGCCTAAGAATAATCCTTAGTTTCCTTTACTCTTTTGTATGTTTGGATTCAATTTTACCTATTTTTGCTGCAAATTTATAGAAGAACAAGTTTGTTTCTATGCAAGATTATTTTCTAAGTTTCCGAATAATACCTTCTTTCTGTAATTCCCATACTTGCCTCTATTATTTGCATTTTAGATAATAATCTTTTCCTAGTTTTTTTTTTTTTGTATCCCAATTGTTTTTCCGCGAAATATTAGTTTTTTTAAAAAAAAAAGGTTCATGTGAATACAATATATTTAAGGGTGAATTTTAAAAATAAATAAAATCATACGTGCGGTTACATAAGTCTTTTGGGGATTGATAATGAGGTCTTATTGAGCCTCCCTTAGTAGAGGTCTTAATCAGCTTCTCATCTTAATAGGACTTATTTTTTCCTCAGGATATCATTTTGGCCGTGCGATAGAGCCGTACGACGTCTTTACGTTTTCGCGTATCGACCCATTGACCCTACCTTATCATCTTTCGTATTATTTCCTCTGTAGGATATATTAATGCGCGTCAATATGAAAAGTATAATTACTCCTTTGAATAAAAGCCGTGTGATATTAACGTCTTTGACACAATTCAACTCCCTAATGGAAGGTGCCGTCCTTATATCCCCCCTGATTTCCCTTTAAAGGAGGCGTACCCAAACCGGGTTAGGGTGGGCTCCTCCCATCCAGTGATACAACAATCAGTTGTTTTCGCGGGCTCTTATCCCTCAGCTGATATGTCTTATGGATATAAGACCGCAACCTAAGTGGGGTTTCTTGAGGACTGAGTGTATCATAGCAAGGAATTTCCAAGAGCGGCGAGGTACGCTCCATATGCCCCCAGCACCCTTGGTTCAACCGTGTACCCCGGCGCCCCGATCGAGTTTCTATACTCCATGATAGAGATCTTAGTACCTTAGCCTTTCGACTAAGGAGTCTCTACCGTATAGGCTTTTGTTTCACCCAAAATATCCATGACTCAGGTTCCAGGTTTGGTATGGCTTTCTCCCGAGCCATGCATTACTAGGTTTCCCCCGATTATAACATTTGATAAGGCTTATGTTTATTGCCTCTTTCACATGTGTGAACTAGGATGCACGCCACAATTGGATGCCTAGCCTCCGTGATTAGAGGTTTTAGATTTTATTTCCTCCTATTGAGGTCTTATTTATGAGGTCTTATCGTTGCCTCATTCTTCTCTTTGGTATGCTTTTATGCATCATTTATTTTGAGGTAGAAATAAAAAATTTATTTTTACTCATATCTTCGCTTGTACATCGGGAGCCTTCCATATCTTCTTTTTATTAGTTCACTATATACTCTATGGATAATATTTTTTGAGATACATTTTGTTCCATGGATGATCAAGTTTTCTCCCCGTGTTCTTTCCATCTTTGTCCATTAGTTCGTGCGCTCCATTTCCCAAAATTCTCTTTATTATATACGGTTCGTCCCACTTCTTTTCCAGTTTTCCATCTCCTCCCTTTTGATAAGATGGTATTTCTATTAATACCAGCTTTACTGGTTGAAATTCCCTTTGTTTGACAGTGATTAGATTTTTTCCCCAGGATTGTGATTAGATTTTTTCCCAATCTTCTTTCTTTGTTGTTGGAATGATGACTTCGGTTGGCAATACAGCTTCAACTCCATATGTTAAATAGAATGGCGACATTCCATTTGCTTCTCTTCGTGTCTCTCGATACGCCCATAAGATATTGTAGACCTATTCACACCATCCTTTATTATGCCCCTCCAACTTCTTTTTTAGTATATACGCTAGCGTCTTGTTGGTTGCATCTGCTTGTCCATTACTCTGCTGATATAATGGAGTTGATTTTCCAATCTGGATTTTAAAGGAATTTAGCAACATTTCTATGTTCTCGCGCTCGAATTTCTTTCCATTATCGAACACCAACCTACGAGGATTACGAATCTCCAAATGATATTCTCGAATATGAAGGTGAATATGTCCGTATCGCGTAAGTGTTGAACTGCTTTCTCCTCTCACCATTTTATGAAGTAATCTGTTGCGACAATTAGATATATTTTTTGGTCTGACCCTGGTATGAATGGACCCACAATATCTAAGCCCCATTTCGCGAATGTTCAAACACTTGTTGATGAATTTAAGTTTGTTCTAGGTGTATGTATTCTTTTTCCATGTCTTTGACATTATTCACATCGCCTAGATACTTCTTTAGCATCCACATGCATATAAGACCAATCGTATCCTTGTATTTTTGTTTTGTATGCCGACGACCTTCCCCCGCTGTGGTTTCCCACATCTCTATAGTGTATTGCCTTTAGTATTTTCATCCCTTCTTTTCGTGTCAAGCATCTGAGAGAAGGTCCGAGGAATGATCTGCGATAAATTACACCCTCTCTTAATTTGTAGCTCTTACTGTTTGTTGACCATAATTAATGAACCCAGTTACCATCGTATTTTGTCGCACGACTTTAACTTGTGTGCTTCCAACCTGTTCCTCATTACTTCTCCCTTATCCAAGTATGAATGAAGTTGCGATCTCCAATCCTCTTCGTTTTCATTGTTTTCTCCTTCTTCGCTTTCTACCATCATTGTACCTGCCTCTTCTTATTTATTGATTGATGGGAAATAAAGTGTTGTAATATTTTATATTTCGAGTAGTGGGATCCACTAGCATTGATGCGAGGAATGATAGAGCATCTTCGAATCTATTGTCTTTTCTGCATATGTGCCTCAATTATATGTTCTTTATTTTTGCTGATAGCTCCTCCTCGAGTAGCTTATAGTTCTGTAATGATGGTTCATTAATGTTATATATCCCCAATATTTAGCGGATCACCAACTGTAAGTCACTAGTTATTCTGACGTCATCTAGTTCCATTTCTACAGCCAACCGCAATGCATGTATTACTCCTTCGTATGATGTTTCGTTATTGGTCGATGCGAATTACAGTCTGAATGAATATGTCATTCTCGTTCCTAATGGTGAGATAATCACTATTCATATGCCATCTCCTTCTCCATTTACAGATCCACCGACTAGTATGTCCCACCTTTTTGAATTTTTCTCCCTTAGCAAATTTTTAGGGTTTTCCTGATCTTCGTCTTCCTCTATCATATATTTTATACTCTCATCTTCCTCCAATGGGAACTCTGCTAAGAAGTCCGCAATGACTTGTGATTTTGGTGAGGGTAAAATCTCATACTTGACTTCGAATTGCCCCACTTGTGCATTCCATCTTTCTATTCTTCCAGATCTTTTCGAATTCTTCATTACAGATTCAATTGGTAGTTTTGTCAGGACTCTGATCTTATGGGCCTAAAAGTACGTGTGAAGTTTTTGAGTTTCATACACCAGTGCGAGGATAAATCTTTCGATCTTCGCATAATTTTTCTCTGCTGCATTGTATGTTTTACGTATGTAATAAATTGGCTTTTCAACTACACCATCTAAGCGAAGTAATACGGCACTTAATTCATGCGTTGTCGAAGCTAAGTATAATAATAATTCCTCCCCTGGTTCAGCTTTCTGCAAAATAGACACATTCATTAAGTAATCATTTATACCCGTCCATTAGTGATAATCTGTTGTTCCCTGATGCAGCCTCTAACATATGTGGTATATCTGGTAATAGAAAACTATCTTTTGGACACGCTTTGTTCAAGTCGCTGAAATCGATGCAGATTCTTATCCCATTGTTCTTTTCGGCACCACCACCATGTTCGCTATCCACTCTGGATATTTTTCAGGTCGAATTATTCCCGCGTCTAGCATCTTCTGCAACTCAGCTTCTATTTGCGGATGATATGTTGTTGTTATCTTTCTTATTCTTTGCTTGAATAGTCGTGCGTCCTTCCTGATATCTAACCTATGTCATGCGACATCAGAATCTATACCTGGAATTTCGTCCATGTCCCACACTAAGACATCGTTATATTTTCTGAGAAGGTTAATTATTTTTTCTTCCTCTTCTGCTCCCATTCTGGTTCCTATCCTTATCATCTTGGGCTCCTCTTCAGTTTCTATGTTTACTTCTTTAGTTGGTTCAGCTATAATAAAGTTCTCCTTTGGTTCACCTAACGGGGACGGCTCTTTGATCTCTTTTGCTGGTGTGTTTTCTTCATCTGGGATATCTCTCGGTATTATTTTGGCTTCTTTCTCTCACACCATGTATACTCTAATTTCTTGTTCTTTGTTTAATTGATTTGCCCTTATCCACATATCTTTTCTCTTCTTCGCTCTCCCTTCATAGTTCTTAACATATAATTGGTTACAGGCTCTCGCTCTCTCTGTGTCGCCTCCGATTTCGCCTATTCCACTCGGCATTGGGAAACGTATACATTGATGTAAGGTTGATGCCACATCTTTTATACCGTTCACCCATGGTCTTCCGAAGAGCATGTTGTATGGAGACTTCACATCCACTACGCACAATGTTACCTGTGTTTCTATTTCTCCTAGCGGCATATTTATAATTACCTCTCCTTTTGGTTTGGTCACTGCTTTGTTGTAACCATGGATGTTGTATGTGGATGACATTAAGTCTGTGTCATCATATCCCAAGTTCTTGAATGTGCGATAAAACAAGATGTCGACTGAGTTCCCGATATCCATCAAAGTTCCGTCAATCTCCCATTCACCTGAATCTTTCGTATCCTCATATTTCTTTATTCTTCGCACAGGTATAGCTACCACCAATGAATCTGTTCTTCCCTAGCTCCCTAGTGGTATGTCGTCTGCTTCGAATGCAATCTTATGTTTTTTCCATTCCTGTAGGGGAAGATTCTTCTCAACGGTTAAGATTTTCCTTCCTTCATAACCACGTTTGTGGATTTTCCCTGTAATTCCTGCATGAAAATCAACGAACACTACCACCAGATTTTGTTATCATATTACATTGTAAACACTTGCTTCCCTTTTTCGCTCCAATGTTCTTTATTACTCTTGATGACTCGTTTGTTTCCTGCTGCATATGCATGTTGGTTTGCTTTTTTTTTCTTATCAGTTTGTTCCCCTTTTGTGTACATGCTTCCTTAGTTAACCTGTTCATGAAATAAAACTTTTCTTATAGATTTAAATCAATAAAATCTTCTTTCTCAGATGAAAACTGCAATTTTCAAAACAGATCCAAAGATTTAAACTAGTGAAACTTAGCGAAAGTAACCACAACTTTTTCCTAAAAACAACTTCTCTTATAAGAATACTGGAAATCTATTAAAAACTTCCACAAGCAGGTGTAATCCTCTCTCCGAGCTGTTTTCTATCGCCAAAATGTAGTTGCAGGAAATCCCACAACTACACCCCTTTGATAATACGTGAATCTAACTATGAAACCATGATGAAGAACATTTAGAAGAATTTTATTAAGTTTAGAATTCAATACAAAGAATAAGAGAAAATCCTAACTTGGGAAGCAAATAACTTTCTCTCTCCTTAAGTTCTTTCTCAACTCTCAAAAAGATCTCTCTCTCAATACAATGGGGTTGTCACTACAAGAAAACATGGCTTTGGTGACGATAGTTTTTGCGGCGAAGAATATTTCATTGCTGAAGCTTAGTTATTGTGACCAAAATAATTTTTGTCACTGTTGTTAGGTTTTCAGCAACGGGACTTGGGTTTCGTCACTCATAAGTTTTTAGTGACCTTATCTAGAGACGAAATAATGTCTAGTCACTAATAAAAATTTGTGATTATATATGTTTGCCACCATTTAATGCTACTGTGATGATGCTAAAAAATTAACATAAAATCTTTTTGGTGATAATTTATAAATTTCGTTACAAAAGAAAAATTTATACTGACAAAATTAATTCCTCACTAACTAATTTTATAGTGACGAAATTAAATGTTTGACGCTATATTTATTTTTAGTGAGCACAAGCTTGTTTGGTTGCAAATATTTATTTAGTAACAACTTCTAATCGTCACAAGAAAGATCACTTGCAACGAACTAGATTTTGTCGCTTTAGTCATTTTTAATGACACCACAACTTCATCACAGTTCCTGATTTCGGTGATTACTAAAATGTTGTCACAAAGAATTCTTTATGGTGATAAAAGAATACAAACTGCTAAAGAATAAGACTTTGGTAACAATATATTTTTTCACAAACAATAAAATATAATACCTAACAATAACTTATAAATTTAAGAAAATCAGTTTACTTGTCGAAGTAATCTTTCATAAGGGGAAATTTACAAGTCGTCATTTGTTTACTTCATTTAAGGGGAAAAGATCGAAAAGAATGCTCAATAGACTGAAATTTACAAGTCGTCATTTGTTTACTTCATTTAAGGGGAAAAGATTGAAAAGAATGCTCAATAGACTTGGTGCTAGAGTACTACCATGTTTACACTACTCGAAGATTGAATCAACGGTGTTTCGGGTGCAACCAGCCTTATTTCTCCTGGACAACAATTTCCTGTTTTGCTAGTTCAAAGTTGAAACTGGATCCTCAAACATTAAATCACACAAGGATCTGACAGTGTTGTCTACAATTATCTTGCTGGCAGCGAGAAAAAGAAGGAACTGACAACATCGCTGCATCTTTAAAATGCTTACATAACATAAACATGTTTTCATCTAATTGATCAGTTAAGCTCATCCTCACAGACCTTGACAAAGTGACTAATGATAAACCCAGATGCCATGATTCTATTTCTCTTCTGAATCCCTAGTTTGCCAAGCAGGATTTCTAGGAGTAGATAAACCAACCTCCCTATTCTCAAACGATTCTTCGGCCTGCTCAGAATTCCCTTCTTTAAATGGATCGGTGTTTGCACGTGGTAGTTTTTCAGGAATTTCTTGCTAACCCGTGTTCTCTGGCTTCACAGTGTCTTCAACGCTATCCCGCTGAGCATAAAGATGGTGTCATGGAACGAGCTGAATAAGTCCCTTTAGCCATTTTTTACTCTGCATTTTCTTTGAAGCATTTGTTTTGCCCTGCGCGTTTAGATCAAAAGAGTCAAGCAATGGAGCAAGTAATTAACATGATTAGCACAAGCGCTAGAAAGATATTCAAGCATGAACTACTGCTACTTCTCATCATCATAAATTAGCACCCTCATTAGCAAAATCTTCTACTGCTTCGGCATTAAAGTTGCAAAACATATAGTGGCAGTAATTAGTTGATTGCAGTTGTTATGGTCTCGTCTTGAATTTTTTTTGTGTTCTTCTAATGGTACGTAATAGTCAAATGAAAATGAAGAAGCAGGACAAACTGGAACTATTTAATGGTTTACAAAATTAAGCTTTACACACTAAGTCATAAACGAATATGATAAGGCGAAGTATAGGGACGCAGCAGTACCATCTACAAAATTAAGCTTTACACACCAAGTCATAAACAAAAATGATAAGGCGAAGTATAGGGACACATCAGTAATATCAAATGGTTTACGCTTTACAAAATTAAGCTTTCAGCACCAAGTCATAAATGAAAATGAAACAGCAGCGTACAGATATTCACGTCCCATTAATTTAAATACTCCTCCCAAGCTAAAATGTGTGGCTGAAAGCTTAATGAACGACTAGTACTAGACGATCAATAATTGTGTCAAACGTTTACCAACAACTCAATCACTTTTTTGTTTTGGTTTGTTTAAATATTTTATGTCAGTAGTCGCACCTGTAGTACTCTCACTGTAGTACTCTCACTGATGTCAGATAACGGCTTCCTCAATACATTCTTTGCATCAACAGGAGGTTTGGTGAGACAAAGATCACAATCTCATTTTGTTTTGGTTTGATTGCAAGATCAATAGGATTTGACACTGCTTCAAGAGAAGATCCTTTCTTGATCCCCTTTTTTTTTCCCACCAAGGACTATCATCATCAACTGTGGAGCCTCTTGGATTAGCTAGTCATATGTTTACTTTAACAGAAACCATCAATATCAAAAGTACTATTTGTAGAAGGGTTGAAAGTATTTGCTGAGAGAGAGAGAGAGAGAGGTTTACCAGTATTCCCGATGTCAGATAACGGCTTCCTCCCTTACTCACGTTTGACATTCTTTGCATCAACAGGAGGTTTGTCAGTTAATGCACTTTGTAATATCATTGCACCATGACCTGCAAGAGATTCAACATCCTCATTGACACTACAACTTCCACCCTCTTCGTTTTGAAGTTTCAATCTAATCTGTTGTGATTTGTCTAAACAAAGGGTTATCCTTATACCAGAAGTCTAAAAATCTTTGTATTTCCAAGGTTAATTGAGAACTAGATTGTTGTTTTGTTTCAAATGCTCTATTGCATCGTTCCTTCCAGATGAACCAAGCTTTTGTCAATATGATTTCTATGGGTATAGTAGGATCCTTTTTTACTAGCCATTCCTTGCATATATCTAAAAAGGTAATAGTACAAAATTTAGTTCAACTGGAAATGGCTCAGCAGCCCAAACAGACTTGGCAAAAAGACAAAAGAGCGGCAAATGTTCTATGGATTCATGATGTAGACAACCAAAGGAACAGTTAGGATGAATATCATCCATGAGTTTAGATAATTTCAGATTTGTAGAAATAACATTTTGTAAACACTTCCAAGCAAAATTTTTAATTTTTTGAAACACATTAAGGCTCCATAAGTTTTTCCATAAAGAGTCAGAATGTTCTATGGATTCAAGATCGTAGTAAATTCTTACCTGGGCAATACGTTAAAAAGCATAAATGTATCTTGTTAAAAAGCATAAATGTACTAATACGTTAAAAATTTATCCTGTTAACCAAGTATTTAAATACGAACCCTAAATTTTCCAGTGTAACTAAAATTTGTTAACCCGACGTTAAATTTGTGTGGTATCTTTTCATTTGTTTCAATAATCTTGTATTCTCACAATAAGCAACTGAGTTGTAAGGAAACATAGAGTCATTTTTGCTTCTCCTCTATACTTTAGAAACAAAGAGCAAGTATTGAAGGTAAAGACTGGATCTCAAGATTTGTTGAAAAAAATTTCTTTTGTGATTTTGCTACTTAATACAAATTTTAACCACAAGTGTAATATAATATACCTGTAATTAAAATATTACATCCCAATTCGGGATTTATCAGTGCGTTGAAATTTAGTAGCACGTCATAAAATGCACTAGGTAACCTTAAAATCCTTGCACAAGCTCATTTGCTCAGTACCAAAATGCATTCACCTTAAGAGCTAGCGGTCCTCGAGGTTATTATTTTGAGGATGAATTTAAATACATCTTCGGCGGAGGCGCACCGAAAATGCGCTGACGGGTCCCGGGTGCAACGACGAGCGGGGTTTGACCTGGCGGTTCCCCGCTAAGGTCAAGAAGAATTTTTGAAAATGACAAAGCTATTCTACTACCAAAAAACAAAATTATCTGCTTAAAAAACCAAAAATAAAATTATCTGCTTAAAAAAGAACAAACATTGATTTTTGGTTTTTTAATAATGCATGGCAAGTTCTCATTGGATGAACGGTCTGTTGTATCTTAATTTTGTGCATCGTGAAGTACATGATAAAATTTCGTTAGAATATACTCATTGTTACCTCTTTTCTATCGAAATCTCAGAGAAATTTTATTCTTCTTCCCTAAAATAAAGAAGCCAATTTTTTTTCTTTTTTGTTACTGATTACCTAAAATATAAAGATCTTGTAGAAGGGATATTTGACTAGAAATCAGGATTTGATTGGCTGAAGTTTTTCTCAAAAGATTTTCAAGATATTTTTTTTTAGGGATATTTTTTTGCTCACAAGATACTGATTTAAGGTATTTTCTCTCTAGATCTCACATTACTCTTCAATTTCATATGTTAAATCATATTGTATATGCAAACCCTTATTTTGATTCCACCCGTTATCCTAACTTCAAGGATTTTCAGAACCCTAACTTAAGGTTTGTTATGCCCCTTTATGTTCCTTTTGTATTCTGTTGTTTGTAAAAGATATATATGCCTCATCAAACTTTCATGTTTTTGCCTGCGGTTTCTTAGTTTTTCTTTTAATCATGGTGTTGTTTCATTGTCCAGGTAAAAAATGGCTAACAACAATGAACAACCAGCTCCAGCAACTTCATCTTCTGAGGGTACCTATCACATTTCCCTTTTCTTTTCTTTTTGATCTTTTACTTCTGTAGCATTTTTATTGCATCAATTGAGAATAATATTGTTTCTCTAGATTGAGAGAAAGTGGGTTGCGCACAGGGTGTTTGAAAAATTGTCTTAATATGAATATGTTAATTGAAGTCACCATGAATGGGTGTAATGGGTATTTGGGTTCTTCTCTAATTTTACATGATATGTATGAATTGGGGGTTTTGATTTATGAAAAGAATTTTCAAAATCTATAATTTGTTTTCAAAAGTTTTAGTTCACAATCATTGTCCAGTGGATGTCCAATTTATGTAGTTTCTGAAAATTTCTATTTCATCAATTGAGAATAATATTGTTTGTCTAGATTGAGAGAAAGTGGGTTGCGCACAGGGTGTTTGAAAAATTGTCTTAATATGAATATGCTAATTGAAGTCACCATGAATGGGTGCAACGGATATTTGGGTTCTTCTCTAATTTTACATGATATGTATGAATTGGGGGGTTTGATTTATGAAAAGAATTTTCAAAATCTATAATCTGTTTTCAAAATTTTTAATTCACAATCATTGTCCTGTGGATGTCCAATTTATGTAGTTTCTATAATTTAGTCTATGGATTACACTTAACTATAGATGGGTCGACTCTTTGTTGTATTTCCTTTTAAATGACACTTCCGTGGTTATTTCTCCGTTTCGTGCAAAGCATGTTGATGCTTGACCTTTGTTGTTTCATTTTGTTATGTGCAGTTATGACTTTTTACTGTGTGTTGGTTTGCACCCCATATTTGGTTATGCAAAGATGAAAATCAATTATTTTATAAGTACTGGTATATCATGAACATGTATGCTTATATCATGCATTAAACTCTAAAAGTATATATGTAGTTGTTTTTAATTAGGTGAGGTTAGACCAATTACACCTAGATAATTTTCAATATGTGCCGTACAAGCTAGTGCCAGTTTGTTCCCATGGTATCTATGTATTTTTTTTGATAACATGAATATGTTGTACACATCCCAGGAAAAATAAAAAAAAAGCACAAAATGATCAGCAGTCACAAATGACCATGTGTAGTTTAGACTTAATGCAATATTTATTTTTTCTAGGGCTATTTGACAACCATTAATACTGATCATAAGGCATGTACTTCATATTAGTCAGGAATCTCAAAAGGTTTATGATATTTACCATAAATTTGATTTGCACTCTTCTTTCCAAAGCTTGTGAACTCTAGTCTAGTGATTGGTGGGAACACTTCGATACTTTGTTGTTTTTTGGACTAAAATTATTTTGTATTATACTATACTGGATTCCGTTAAACCAATTGTATCATCTATAGGCTCTCAGTCACATGTGCTTCTTAGTGTTTGTTTCTGAAACTTATTCAGCTTATGGATTGTTATGGCATCTCAGACCTCTGGCGTTATAGTCTCATGGACCCTATGCTGGGCTAGTGTAGTATGCCTTGCACATTTAGTTCTTTTAAGTAGAAAACAAGTCTGTCTACCAACAATGCAGGATAACTTGGATATTATTGTTTTTACATTTATTAGTATTGACCAGGCACATCTGTATGCCCTATAAAAAAGATGCGGGCAGGCTGGGTCATATATTTATTAGCCTTCTCCTTATATTTTTCTTCACTTGAGGTTGGTTGTGTAATTTGAATGTTCAACAGGTGTCTCCATTTAATGTGAGATAGGATGTTGTATTGATAACTGGCTTCTAGGGGTTATTGGTATATTAGTTGCTTCTTTCCTCATTGGTTCTGCTCTTCTACCTGAACTCCCGCAATACAGTTTATTTGCATTTATCTCTATTTTCTCATTCCTACCTGATGTCTGGTTTTTCTATGGCATATAGAGATGTTTGTTCACATGTATATTAAGAATATTAGAAGCCTAGGATAGAACATGTGTTTTCTAATGTTTACTCTATTTCAGTTGCAACATCAACTTACTTAGTAAGGTTCTTATACTTGTTTTTCATCTCCTTTGTAAAATAGAAACGGAAATCTGGATCCGAGCAAGCTGAGATTGACATTTTTTATGACACCCATACAAATGGGTGGGTATAGACATTACTACTGTTCTATTTGTGTTGTCTATGTCTAAACCAATAGGATCCAGAAAGACATCCAATCAATATTTGTAATCTTCTCTTAGCTATTCAATTTTATATCATTAGAATTAACTTACATGTTTGACATTTTGGTGCATTTTCTAATTATTCTCTCTATTATGCATCTCTATTCAGGACACAATGAATGAGCATGGAAGCGAAGCAGGAGCTACACCACCGACTGAGGCAGAGGCATGTGCTCAAGTTTTGAAGAAAAAGCAAAGACGATGTTGTGCTACAACCACTGATTCTGACACTGAAGTACTTCATGATATGTTACAAGCACTTCATGCTAAGCTTAGGATGACCAACTACGCACTCAGAATGAGGCTATCAAAACGTTAAAAGAAGATAACGAAAAGTTCACAAGAAACATACACATTTTGATGGGTACTCTCGGGCTAAACAACATCACCGCTAGAGGAAACAATGGAAGTTGATGCTGCACCACAAAGTCAATTGTTACATTTTATTGTTTTAGTTCTAGTATTATTTTTTTAACTAGTCGCAGTGATTATTTATTTATTGATAGTTTATTTAGATTTTTTTTAGTTTGGATCTTGTTTAAACTATTTATTTTAATGGATAATTATGTTTTGTTCAACTAATATTGCTTATATATAAATGCTTATTTACTTATATTTATTTTTTGTGCAATAAATTTCTTTGGAATCATCCGTGGTAATATAGGTTAGTCGCTAACGAAAATATGGTGACGAGTTTGGCATGTTTAGAATAGCTACGGTGAGGGCAGTGTTGTGTCTCTAATAGTAATTTTTGAGACGAATTTCTTTGTCAGAAAAATTGATTCAGGGCAGTGTTGTGTCTCTAATAGTAATTTTTGAGACGAATGTCTTTGTCATAAAAATTGATTCGGAGACAACCATATTTGCAGGTAAAAATTGTTTTGGAGACGATGATACATTGATATTCGCTATTCAAATGGCCATACAGAGGCAATCCTAATTGGTCATTATGCGTACCTTTAGAGACGACTATATTTTATTACTATTCTTTTATTTTGAGACGAAAGTTATTTTGCTGTTGAACTGTTATTTTTTCTGAGATGAAAAAATTTCGTGGCTAAAACTGTTTAGGTGACAAATTTGTTTCTTCACTATAAGTATATTTTGAGATGAATAAAATTTGCAGCTAAAACTATTTAGGTGGCGAATTTGATTCTTCACTATAGGTATATTTTGAAACGAACAAATTTCGCGGCTAAAACTATTTTATGTGATGAATTTGTTTCTTCACCATAAATATTTTTTTGAGATGAGCAAATTTCGCGGCTAAAACTATTTTAAGTGATAAAATATTCTCCTCACCAAAAATACATTTAGTGACAAAATTCTTCGTCACAAAAATTAGCAAACAATGTCAATTTTATTTGCTCACGAAAAGATAATTTTGGTGGCAAAAGGAATTGTGTCGCTAATTAAAAATTTCGGTGATGATTTCTTAAGGACGTCACATAACACTTTCAACGACTCACTATAGGTGATGAAATTTTTTGTGTCGTTGAATTCTTTTTGCAACGAAGAAATTGGTTTCCGTGACACAATGTTTCGCCACTAAAATCGACTTTTCTTGTGTGGTGAACTTACGAACAGACACTAAGTTTTTTATAATATCAGGGGCAACAAGAGTGTCTTTAAGTTGAAGGAGACGAGATGGAAGGTGTATAAACTTGGTACCACTAGACGTAACTGGAATGCTACTGCCATTGCCAACTAGAATAGAACGAACATTGCTAGAGTTTGAGACAGTATGTAGCTGTTGATGGTGGTTTTTAGCTCAGGGTAAAATCGTAAAACACTAAACCCTAGCAGACAGTAATGTCACAACATTTAAAGCAACAAGCATTTACTAGGCACATTTACTAAAACCTTTAATGTGTCTCTAAAATAATTACTCGGGTATATTTTTCAAATTAGGGTTACGATGAGCCAAACCCTAATTCCCACGTATGACAATGGAAAATCATTCCAGCCACACCAACAGAGCCAAGGCGTGCCAACTATGCCAGCCGCACCTCTGTGCCAATGGAAAATCATGCAAGCTACACTAACCGCGCCAAGGAATGCCAACCATGCTAGCCGCACCTCTGTGCCAATGGAAAATCATGTCGACACACCAACCGCGCCAAGGCATGCCAACCATGCTATCCGCACCTCTCGTGTCAATGGAAAATCATGCCAGCCCACACCAACCGCGCCAAGGCATGCCAACCATGCCAGCCGCACCTATGTGCCAATGGAAAATCATGCCAGCCACACCAACCGCTCCAAGGCATGCCAACCATGCAAGACGCACCTCTGTGCCAATGACAAATCATGCCAGACACACCGACCCCGCCAAGGAATACCAACCATGCTAGCCACACCTCTGTGCCAATGAAAAATCATGCTACCCACACCAGAATCGCCATGCCAAACACGTCTCTCCATGGCCCCTCATGTCGCGCCACCATGATGGCCTTCCCCATGCGGCTACCAAAGTGAAGGTGTGCAACAATCAACGGTTGTCCTTCAATCCCAAGAGAAAATCCTCGCCGTCCAAGGTCCCCTCATGACCTTTGGCCCAAAACCCTATCTTGGTCACGCACTTAGCCAAAGCTAGCCACACCGGCCGCGCCATGCCAAACACGTCTCGCCATGGCCCCTCATGCCGCGCCACCATGATGGTCTTCCCCATGCGGATACCAAAGTGAAGGCGTGCAACAATCCAAACCCTAGCTTGGTCATCCTCCCTGCCCAAGATAGTCACGCCGTGCACCCATGGCTACCCCTTGGCCTCATATGACAAGCCAAACCAAACCTATCCAAGCTAGACGCACTATGCCAAATACACTTTGCCTTGGCCCTAGCCATGCTAGTCACTTCATCCCAAGACAAGCGCCCTCGACTTGTCCCTAACCATGCCATACGCCCATGGAAAACCCTTGGCCCCACATGCCAAGCCAAACCAAACCTAGCCTAAGCTAGTCACGTCATGCGCTCATGGCTACCCCTTGGCCCCACATGCCAAGCCAAACCAAACCTAGCCTTGACTATCCGCGCCATGCCAAATGGACTTTGCCTTGGCCCTAGCAACGCTAGTTACGTCATGCCAAGCCAAGCTCCCTCGTCTTCGCCCTAGCCATGCCATACGCCCATGGAAAATCCTTGGTCCTACATGCCAAGCCAAACCAAACCAAGCCAAGCTAGCCGCGCCATGCCAAACGCACTTTGCCTTGGCCCTATCCATGCTAGTCACGTCATGCCAAGCCAAGCGCCCTCGCCTTGGCCCTAGCCATGCTATACACCCGTGGCGAACCCTTGGCCCCTCATGTGAAGTCTAAACACACCCTAGCCGTGCCACCCTGTTGGACCTCACTACGCGGATACCAAAGCAAAGTCACACAACGATCAACGGTTGCCCCTCATCTCAAGATGCAACATCTCGACCGTCGAAGGTTACCAGGATAACAAGTTCCCCGAGCTCGACTTGCCCAAGCCACAACAACGTGTTACATGTTCTCCAAAAAAATTCGAGGCATCAACACAAACTGGGGGATCTTTTTTAGGTATTGGTTTGGTGGTATACAGCGTGCGGCGTACACTACGCCCTTCATATGGAAGTGACATAAGGGTGAGGCACCTAGTAAATACGGGAGTTATGTGGGAAATATTCTTGGGACATAAAGTCGTGAGTTAACAACCTTATGGAACATCAATTCCATAACATTAACAGTTTCATGAAAACCAGTTTCATGTGTTAACCACTTTATAAAACATCAAGTCCATGCATACGGTTACCACCTCCTCCCATTTACTTCCCACTCCTTAATGAGACCAGGGTACGTTTCTACCTCGACTTGTAAAAATAGGTCTTACCTATTTTCATTTGAACGACAAGTTTATTCGGACAAGACAACACTCAGAAATACTTACTTAGCTTTCCTTGTGAGCTCTCCTACCTTTTCTGATAATAAGTCGTAGAAACCCAACTGCCCTTCCAGAATCAACTATTCTGGTCTCACCACTCTCCTTGCTTCCCTCCCCAAAACTAACCCATTCTCCTCTTCTTTATGACCGAAGCAAGTATGGAATGGCCATTTCCTTGTTTAGGCCAGACTTGTACAGATTGATCTCTCGAATCTGAAGTACTCCCTTGCAGTACATTGTTTGTGGTTTAAACAGTTTCTCACCTTCACACCCGCAATTACTAAAATCAGCAGAAACTATTTTCACTTATAAATAATTGGCGACCACATCGGGAGGATTGATCTATCGGTTACAATATCAACTCCAACTCCTGATTTCGTTTCCCGAACGTCAATCCCAATATAGTGGAATTCAGGTCTGGAGCGGCTGCCGAGAATACCAGTACAGAGCACGTCCCTGATGTTAACGTCTCTCCTAATAACGTCGTTACATCACCTACTGACTACAGTAACTCCGAATGCACTCCCTCAAGCGTGACACCGCCAATCACCAGGGCCAGAGCCTCCGTCGCCTCTAATGTCTCTGCACAACCCTCTAATCACGGCAACGAAAACATCTCTTCAGAAATTATGCCACCAGTCACTAGGGATAGAGCCGCCGCTGCAGATCCCAATGTTTCGTTTAGTATGGCACCTCCAACCACAACTAAGGTTCCAGCTACCCCACCAACGGGATGAAAGACCAAAGGGACCAGAGGAAGCCGTCCTTTTGTCACCATCGCTGATTTGATGGAACGACAGGAAATGCTCGCAAGAGCCCAGACGTCAAGATGGTATAGGAAGGTGATCCACTCCGACTCAGTTACCCGGCGGCTCGATTATCAGTCATGACACGACAAGGTATGACTGGGGACTTCCCAGAGGATAGAAGCGCATTTACGATCGACCAAGGGTGAATGACGTAAAGAATCGGACAACTCAAAAACGACTCGGAAGACTGGGGACTTCCCATGACCATGTTTCTCGAAGAAAAAAAAACTTGGTCCTACGCCTAGAAAGTTTATTCTCATCTGAAGACTTGAGATACCGAGTAAGTCTTATCTAGACAAAAATATGTGGTTTTCTCTTTCAAGTTCTGATAAATCCTATAGCCATGTTTCATCCCATGTCATCTACCAACACACGGTTCCATGGTTTTCCTGGGATGTTTGCGTCACTTTAAATCACAACCAGGAACAATCCTAGACATTTCATTTCAAAAGAATAATCCAAAACCATCAAGGTAACATTTATCTATCAACCCAAGAAAACCAGAAAATCAAAAACTATAAACCAGGCGTTTAGTTTGACTTTCAAAAAAAAAAGTCACCTACCCGTGCCTACTTTGCACAACAATGATTACATGCCACTATTAGCAGACGTTACTACGAAGACATTCGAAGAATTGTTTATGATGAAGTATTTCCACAAGTTTATGAAAGGCATACTCATGGCTAGGGTTTACACCATTTCAAAAGAAAAATATTTATACAGATTTATGGAAGGCATACCTATGGCTATGGTTTTCACCAGTACAAAAGAAAAAATAATTTTGAAGGAGAAACGCTGGAGTACATAGCTGGAATATGCTTGCCCACTTTATCACTATCGCTCTACCACTAACACCAGGATGTGATAACAAATATACGAGGTAAAAAGGGGAGCCAACCCATTTCATAAGCATAACACTTTTGGAATTTGAATAACGAAAGGATTTGTTGTTTGATCTACGCCTGGAAAGAGGAAACTGGGCCTGCAAGAACAAGTCTTCACCATGTCAAGCCAGCGCTTTGCCAAGCCAAAGTATGCGCATGCCCGGTCAGCATGTCCATGCCGTACCAAAACAAATGCCAGGAAAGCCTACCAGACGAGCTTACCATACAAGCCTACCAGACGTGCTTACCATACGAGCTTACCAGACAAGATTACCAAACGCGCTTCCCAGACGTGCTTACCAGACGCGCTTGATAGGCACACATGTCGTATGCGCATGCCAGCCGCAAAACCACATTCTATGCTAATGTCATGCGCCATTCCAGCATTATCCTCACCCTTCGAAACATCGCCATGGCTCCAGTAAATCGTGATCAAAACCGTGCCATCTCTGCACGATACACTTACAATCACCAGAACCAGAGCCGCTTCTGCCACCCCAACGGTCCTTCAAGCATGGAAGTTCCAACTGTCACCAGAGACGCTACTCCACCATCAGGGCAAGATACTGGAAGATCCGGAAGAAGCCGACCTCCTTTTAGCACTGTTGATTTGATGAAAATACAAAAGACACTCCACTAGGACGTGCATTTATAGATGAAGAGGCTCGTGTTGATCTTGAACGCCCAGTACAAGTGGATAAGCAATCCAATTTCATCACACGTAAAGATCAGGAACGACTTCTCGAAAATCTAAAGCAAAGGAAATCAGCAACCCTCCTGAGTTCACAGAGACCCTCTTCCCATCAGGAGCTGCACGGTGGTAACTTGGCCCACGAAGTCGTACATCCTATGATGAAACAGCTGTGGAAAGTAGGCGTTTCATCCAGAGAAGCCATTCTCAAACCCAAACCTCTCCAGTAATGAACGATCGATAGATGAAACAAGGGACTCCTAACCTCTGTACACTTGAGGGATGTCGATTTTGACAGAACATAATGTAGACTCCGACTTCAACATAATAACCGTCCACGCTCTGAGAGTTACAAGGCATCGTTTCAACATCCTCTCCAAGAACAGAAGACATTTCAACGCCTCCTTCCTACCAAAGCTCGTGTTCATGGACAGTTTGCTCGCTTACACATCCAACCAACCTACTTTTTTTACCATGACAATGTAGTCTCTTCCGATAACATCTGGTGCCGAGAAACGGTGCCGCTCGTTTGTTGATACCAGCGAGAGCTTCACCAAAGAACGATCACTACAAATATGGAAACATGTAAAACACATTTAGGGACTGAGGATCTACACAGAATCCCTTCACTGTCAAAGATCAGAAGACATAGTCAACCAAAAGGTCATAGTCACGACGAGGTCATTTACTTTTCAAGGGTGCAACGTAATAATATCATCACCTCTTTGTCTAGAAGACGCCCGCAACACTTTACAAGGCCGCGGTAGATCCCAAGCCTACTCAGAAGAAACAACTTCAGGAACTAAAGAAAAGTGTGACTGGGGACTTCTCATCGCAGTACATCCCGATGACCATCAAAGATTCATGAGATAACCCCAGAGACATGGCTGAAACATTTTCCAGAAAAAGCATAGGGAGACTCGATAAAAAACATAACTCTCTCATTTTTACCACTTTACTATCTAGAGTATTTCGTCCATGTGATATTCTGAGCATCCCAACGTCACATCCAGAAAAGTACAATAAGCTTGTATCAAATCCCGTGGACGTGGATTCAAGGCGATGCAATGAAAGTAGGCTACACATGGGGACTACCAGCACGGGGCGCTTTCACCCCCCTCAACCAGGTTATTTCAGATTTTAAAATCATCATTGCCGAAGTTTTACGAGCCGCAGGAATTTTTCCACACGAATCCGTACATGTGCATCGAAGAATCCAAAAGCACGCCAGTAGGTACATTCACATGTTTGGCCGTGCCATCAGATCTAAAAGAAATATAACCGGGGACTGCTCACCGCATCCCATTCCATACGATAGTCCAAGATTCAGAAGATGGTTCAAAGGATGTCTCTTGGAACAAAGTCCTTGAAGACTTGATAGGAGCATGTCGGCAACGATCTCCCAATTCATTTATTTCATCCAGTGGCTCCTGAAGATTTTAACCATACCAGCATCCACAACATACTGTCATCGCGATCAAAAGGTCCAGGCACTGAACAACCTAAAATCAAGGATGAACCGATAACACAACCACATCCATTCGTCCCAAAGAATACAATGGAGTTTGGTAAATTTTGGAACCCACTGGAGAGACACTGCAGCCGAAAGCACGGATCCGGACGAGCAATAGAAAATAGAAGAAGGTCGTTTTCACATCCTAAGCAAGCTCTAAACCTGAATATTCCCGCAAGGGAAGATACAGAATTCTGTTTCGTGTCCGATAAAGGGGTAGACCATCGAAATCCGAGTCCGTACGCGGATTCTACAACGATTCTAGTAAAGGGCGCTAAACCACAAGCACTTCCCTTGCAAGCGCTTCCCTTCCAAGGTGCTTCCCTTACCAGCGTCATTCCCTTCCCAGCGCTTTACAGAGCGGCCCACAACCGTTCCATTCCCGTCAGTGCTAATGGGTCCCCTTCATGCCAATTCCATGCTAGCAGCTCCGCCTCGCGTTCCAAAGCCTAGCTCTAAAGACACCCAATCATACCGGGATTTTTGCAAAGCTACCAGATGAAATGATTTCAGATGCTACCTACCTCTAGAAAAAGATTTTTGAATAAGGAAAGAATTCCATGTTAAGGCCTCGCATGAAGAAAGGAAATCGGTTCCACAAGAACAAGCCAAAGAGGGAGTACTGGAAGACGTACCTATTTTGCTCGTCCACTTCACCGCTACCAAGCAACAAAAAAAGAAACAATAAAGGCGTGAATCAAAGGCAGAGGCCATCCATCCTTTCTATTGGCGTGGTACTTGGGAGTTCGAACAAGGAAAGGATTTCCAATTCTGAGCCAAGGAAGGAAAAGAGGAAATCAATCCCACAAAGACCAATTTCCACGTCCAAGACCACTCACGCCATACCACGGCCCCACCGCGCCTATCCTCCCATGTATTCCATTGTCTTAGCCCTAACCAAGACCACTCACGCCATACCACGGCCCCACCGCGCCTAGCCGCCCATGTATGCCATTTCCGCGACCCTAACCAAGCCCCTCGATCCAAGCCATCCACTTGCTTCGCCTTCCAAGACCGCGTCCCCTATGCCTTGGAGATGTACGACCAGACCAAGATGGTAAATTTCATCTCACCACTCCACGGTCGGCATTCCCAGTACAACTTACGCAGGGCCGCGAGCCAAAACTCTCCTTACCACTCAAAAAGGTTAGTCGGATTCTCCTGACCATCTTTGCAATGATTTACGCCTCGATTCTGTCCTTGTCTGTCACCATCATATGCTTACCTCGCAACAAGGCACATGTTCCGAGATAAGCAGGGGACTTAATGTTGATGGTGGTTTTTAGCTTAGGGTTAAATTCGTAAAACACTAAACCCTAGCAGACAGAAATGTCACAACATTTAAAACAACAAGCATTTACTAGGCACATTTACTGAAACCTTTAATGTGTCTCTAAAATAATTATTCGGGTATATTTTTCAAATTAGGGTTACGATGAGACAAACCCTAATTCCCACGTGTTCCAATGGCAAATCATGCCAGCGACACCAACCGTGCCAAGGCATGCCAGCCATACCTCTGTGCCAATGGAAAATCATGCCAGCCACACTAACCGCACAAAGGCATGCCAACCATGCTAGCCGCACCTCTATGCCAATGACAAATCATGCCAGCCACACAAACCACGCCAAGGCATGCCAACCATGTCAGCCACACCTCTTTGCCAATGGAAAATCATGACAGCCACACTAACCGCGCCATGGCATTCCAACCATGCTATCCGCACCTTTGTGCCAATGGAAAATCATGTCAGCCACATCAACCGTGCTAAGGCATGCCAACCATGCTATCCGCACCTCTGTGCTAATGGAAACGCATGCCAACCACACCGACCGTGCCAAGGCATGCCCACCATGCTAGCCTCACCTGTGTGCGAACGGCAAATCAAGCCATCCGCACCGGCCGCGCCATACCAAACACGTCTTGCCATGGCCCCTCATGCCGCGACACCATGTTGGCCTTCCCCATGCGGCTACCAAAGTGAAGGCGTGCAACAAACAACGGTTTCCCTTCAATCCCAGGAGCAAATACGGGTTGTCTAAGTACCCTCATGACCTTTGGCCCAAAACCCTAGCTTGGTCACGCACTTAGCCAAAGCTAGCCACATCGGTCATGCCATGCCAAACACGTCTCGCCATGGACCCTCATGCCGCGCCACCATGCTGGCCTTCCCCATGCAACATTCCCAGTACAACTTATGCAGGGCCGCGAGCCAAAACTCTCCTTACCACTAAAAAAGGTTAGTTGGATTCTCCTGCCATCTTTGCAATGATCTACGCATCGATTCCGTCCCTGTCTGTCACCATCATATGCTTACCTCGCAACAAGGCACCTGTTCCGAGCTAAGCAGGGGACTTAATGTTAATGGTGGTTTTTAGCTTAGGGTTAAATTCGTAAAATACCAAACCCTAGCTGACAGTAATGTCACAACATTTAAAGAAAAAATATTTACTAGGCACATTTACTGAAACATTTAATGTGTCTCTAAAATAATTATTCGGGTATATTTTTCAAATTAGGGTTATGATGAGCCAAACCCTAATTCCCACGTGTGCCAATGGAAAATCATGCCAGCCAAACCAACTGTGCCAAGACATGCCAGCCACACCTCTGTGACAATGGCAAATCATGCCATCCACACTAACCGCGCCAAGGCATGCCAACCATGCTAGCCGCACCTCTGTGCCAATGACAAATCATGCCAGCCACACCAACCGCGCCAAGGCATGCCAACCATGCCAGCCATACTCACCGTTCCATGGCATGTCGACCATGCTACCTCTGTGCCAATGTCAAATCATGCCAGCCACATCAACTGCGCCAAGGCATGCCAACCATGCTATCCGCATCTCTGTGCTAATGGCAAAGCATGCCATCCACACCGACCGTGCCAAGGCATGCCAACCATGCTAGCCTCACCTCTGTGCGAATGGAAAATCAAGCCAGCCGCACCGGCCGCGCCATCCCAAACACGTCTCACCATGGACCCTCATGCCGCGACACCATGTTGGCCTTCCCCATGAGGCTACCAAAGTGAAGGCGTGCAACAACCAACGGTTTTCCTTCAATCCCAGGAGCAAATCCGGGTCGTCCAAGTACCCTCATGACCTTTGGCCCAAAACCCTAGCTTGGTCACGCACTTAGCCAAAGCTAGCCACACCGGTCACGCCATGCCAAACACGTCTCGCCATGGCCCCTCATGCCGCGCCACCATGCTGGCCTTCCCCATGCGGCTACCAAAGTGAAGGTGTGCATTAATCAACGGTTTCCATTGAACCACGAGAGCAAATCCTGGCCGTCCAAGGTCCCCTCATGACCTTTGGCCCAAAACCCTAGCTTGGTCATGCGCCCTGCCCAATCTAGTCACGCCATGCGCCCATGTCTACCCCTTGGCCCCACATGCCAAGCCAAACCAAACCTATCCAAGCTAGCCGCGCCATGCCAAACGCACTTTGCCTTGGCCCTAGCCATGCTAGTCACGTCATGCCAAGCCAAGCGCCATCGCCTTGGCCCTAGCCATGCCATACGCCCATGGCAAACCCTTGGTCCCACATGCTAAGGCAAACCAAACCTAGCCAAGCTATCCACGCCATGCCAAACGTACTTTGCCTTGGTCCTAGCCATGCTAGTCACGTCATGCCAAGCCAAGCGCCCTCACCTTGGCCCTAGCCATGCCATTCGCCCATGGAAAACCCTTTGTCCCATATGCTAAGCCAAACCAAACCTAGCCAAGCTAGCCGCGTCATGCCAAACGCACTTTGCCTTGGCCTTAGCCATGCTAGTCATGTCATGCCAAGCCAAGCGCCCTCTCCTTGGCCCTAGCCATGCTATACGCCCATGGAGAACCCTTGGACCCTCATTCCAAGTCTAAACACACCCTAGCCGTGCCACCCTGTTGTACCTCACTACGTGGATACCAAAGCGAAGGAACATAACGATCAACGGTTGCCCCTCCTCTCAAGATGCAACATCTCAACCGTCGAAGGTCACCAGGCTAGCAAGTTCCCCGAGATCGACTTTCCCAAGCCACAACAACATGTTACATGTTCTCCAAAAACATTCGAGGCATCAACACAAACTGAGGATCTTTTTTTGGTACTGGTTTGGTGTTTTACATCGTGCGGCGTACACTATGCCCTCCATAAGGAAGCGACATTAGGGTGTGGCGCCTAGTAAATACAGGATTTATATGGGAAACGTTCATGGGACATAAATCCATGAGTTAACAACCTTATGGAACATCAATTCCATAACGTTAACAGTTTCATGAAAACCACTTTCATGCGTTAACCACTTTATGGAACATCAAGTCCATGCATATAGTTACCACCTCCTCTCATTTACTTCCAACTCCTTAATGAGACCAGGGTACGTGTTTACCTCGACTTGTATAAATATGTCTTACCTATTTCCATTTGAACGAAAAGTTCATTCGGACAAGACAACACTCAGAAATACTTACTTAGCTCTCCTTGTGAGCTCTCATACCTTTTCTGATAGCAAGTCGAAGAAATGCAACTGCCCTTACAGAATCAACTATTCTGGTCTTACCACTCTCCTTGCTTCCCTCCCCAAAACCAACCCATTCTCCTCCTCTTTGTGACCGAAGCAAGTCTGGAACTACCATTTCTTGGTTTAGGCCGGACATGTACATATTGATCTCTCGAATCTAAAGTACTCCCTTGCAGTACATTGTTTAGGGTTTAAACAGTTTCTCACCTTCACACCCATAATTACCATAATCAGCAGAAACTATTTTCACCTATAAACATTAGCGTACCTTGATTTGCAGTAAGATGTGAAGTGGTACCGGTGTCTATGTAAAAATCATCGTCATGTGATTGGAGACTCATGGAACTATAAGCTTCAGCAATATCCTCTGGGCGGAGATTTTCAGTAGTAGGAGTGAAATAAGCTTGACCGCGACCCAGTCCAGGTGACTTACTATTACGGTGCTGCAAGTGACGCATAATGATGATGCGTTACAGAGTTGCAGGACAAGTCAGAGTTCCGCCGTAATGGCGCATTGCGAAGCCATAATAGCGGTATACTGTATAAACCGTTAAGTGTCGAGAATGACATGACCTGTTAGGGGCCAATGAAGCGCAAGAGTGGCGCTACATTGTAAAGATATTTGGCTAAGGAATGAAGCTTATTGGCCGACACAATGAAGCTTCATTAGGGAGAAGGAAAGACGAAGCCAAAGTTACAGATGCAACATGTGATGTTGACATTAAGGCATATCCGTGGAATTGAGTTGGCCCAAACTCAAGGATGATGCAAGAGTGTAGAATAGATCAAGAGTTGTTCTATGGCATTAGTTTAAGGCCTGCCAAAGCTTGAACAATGCAAACAAGTTGGCAATACAAGAGTTGCATTGCTATTGTCAAGTTAATTGGCGAAATGAAGCATATGTGACGCATGAGTAACTAGAGTGAGCTTAAAGATTTGGCCTCGACAAGTAAAGCCTAAAGAGTGTCCGTGCATTAACTTAGAGTAATAAAAATGCAGGGCCAAGAGGGATGTACGTTGGCACAAGGCAGAATCCAGTACGCCAAGACAAGTGGCGCAATAAGGCTCAAGTGACGGTTACAAGTTGTGTACGAGCTTCACAAGCATTCCAATGACGCGTGATGAAGAGGAGCGGTTATAAAGGAGTTTATAATCGTGGGAGAAGAGTTTTAACTGCCAAGAGAACAGGTGTTGGACGATTGGCGCAAGTTAAAGGAAAACTGGCCAGTTGGCATAGTAGTTGGCGGTTATGAAACTGCTCCCCGAGACAGATGGCTGTCTCTAGCGTGTGTAACGGTTATGCACGGTTTTTCCAAGCAAAGATGCTGTATAAATAGTCCTAAGGCATGGGAAATTCGGCAGCCTAGCCTGTGTGAGAGTTAAGCTAGCATGTGTGAGAGTTATCCTAACATATGTGAGAGTGAAGTTTGCATATGTGAGTGAATATGAGAGTTTTTGTAAGACTTAGACTTGGTTCAGGGAGTGAACAAGTCTGTGTAAGTCCCCAAGTGGGAAAGTTTTGTATTTCTTCCCTTTGATGGAATAAAAAGAGTTGATTGTGTCATGTTCTAAGTGTTCTTGGTTGGCTAATTGTTGTTGGTAAAGTATGGCATGAATTGGGTGCATTATGGGGTGCATTTGATGAGTTTAGAGAAGTGAAAGAAGGATGTAAAGACTTCCACTGATTGACCTGATGTGTTGTCTGTTTGCATAGGTGCAAACTTATAAGGCTGAAGTGCAAGTGGGTGAAGTTCGATTCACAAGACCATTGTGCTGCCGGGTTACACTTTCGCAGAAAATTCTTGGTGAGTTTGAAGGTGTGACAGTTTCGGGTATCAGAGTTGTGTTTGGTGCACAGTTCGAGTGTATTTGTTGGATAATACACTAGTGATTCTTTCCCTCTAAAGCTATTTTCCTGTAAGCAAGTAAGTGGCGCATTATTTTCAGAATATTGCATTAGAAATGAGTTCTAATGGAATGATGATCGACGAAGAACTACCGGGTACGTTTGATAAACTTGAGGAGTATGGAAGTAATCTTGATGATTTTGTCATAGACATGGGCTGTGATAGCCTTGAAAATCCTCTTGTTTCTGAAGATAAGGGCAGGCTAGACCTACTTGAAGGAATAACATCAGATTGGTTTAAAGAATTTGACGGAAGGATAGGTGCAATCGAGGACAAGGTGTCTGATGCAACCTTGTTGAATTGCGAAACCAATGCTGAAGTGACTGAATTGAAGGTGAAATTCAGTGACATAAAGACCATACTAACAAGCCATGCGAAGAAAATGTCTGAGGAAGTGGCAAGCATTCGCGGGTTAATCAGTAACGGCATGTTTGTAGGGGAAAACGTGCATGGAGAAAGCTCAAATCGAGTCTCCGAGCCAAGAATTTACGCAGGTTACAGAAATGCTAGAGAAATTGAGAATTTCTTGTATGACGTTGAGACATACTTTGAAGCTAATGGAACTAGGGAAGAACAAAAAGTAACTCTCGCGGGCAATTACCTTGGTGGTGATGCAAAGGTTTGGTGGAGAACTATGCTGCAAGAAGATGAAGCGGATGGTTATACCAATCCTATGTCATGGGATGACATGAAAGAGGGACTGAGATGTCAGTTCTGGCCGATCAATGGTGCTTGGTATGCAAGAGAAAGTTTAAGTAGGCTAAAAATGACGAGTACACCACAGGCCTATGCTGAAAACATCCTTGCATTGGTGCAAGAAGTACGTGGCATGAGTGAAGAAGATCAGATGTTCCAATTTCTGGCTGGCGCAAGTTCGAGTGTAATTGCAGAACTTAAGAGGCGCAAAATCCAGAGTATCCAGATGGCTATTCCAGCGGTAAGAGGGCTTACTAGTTGCACAACGACTGAAGATGTGAAAAGCTGTGAAGGTGAAGCCAAAAGGAAGGAAAAATCAGAGGCGAAGCGCAAGCATGAACCGAAGGAAGATGAATTATTCCCTTTAGCCCGGAAGTATAGGGGATGTTTCATTTGCAAAGGTTTACACTTCGCTAGAAGCTGTCCACTCAAAGCACAACTTAATGTATCAGTTGTGAATGACTATGGGGGTCATTCTAGCAAGACTCATGGAGGCCTAAGTGATGGTCCAAGGAAGAGACCACGCAGAGAAGTTGTCGCTCACTTCGAAAAAGAAAGAAACTAAGCTAAGAACAAGAGTAAGTGTTGTTGTCTCCAGTGGCGACACTTTGATACCAGAACAAAGAATGTTCCTGGCCTTGTTCTATGTAGCTTGAGTTGTTGGTTGATGCAAACTCTGTGTGTAGAGTTTGGTTGTACAGACTTTTATTTGAGTCTTCAAGTTTGTACATACTTTGCTTTGGTGTAAGCAAGTTGCTTTGTTAATGAAGTTTTAGCTTTCTAGAAGAGATCAGTTGATAATCAATCATGTAATGGTACATGGTCTTGTTGTGTAAGAGCGGTAATGAACGAGGGTGTTTTCGTTTATAAAGCATTGCCTCTTTATTTACGATGTAAAACTAGTTCATGGGGAGATGCTGCAAGTAGCATACTTAGCCTAACGTATGCAATAGAAAGACAAGTTGAAAGATAATAATCAAAGCATAGGACAAGGGTCCTAGTTGGTGGAAAAGTGATGTTGCTGTTTGGGAATTTCAGAAAAGAACGACGGCAGATGGGCAGCGACGGTGCAAGCAATGCAGCAAGTAAGAAATCACTTCATCAGCAAGCATGAGTTGGGTAGAACTCATGGCCTTAGAGAAAGACACACACACTTTCCAAGCAAGTAGCAATGCAGTTTAAAGAAGTATTTGGAGACATATTGGCTTTGAAGGAATAGCATATGGACAGCTAAAGGGTTAGCTAATGATATGTCCAAAGATATAGTTAGTCACAGTTTTAAATGGGATGTGCAACTCAATAGTTTTGTTGCATGGAAGTTAAGAAAAGAAAACTCACCATTTCAGTTCGGGTATGCAAAATGGCATAAGTATAGAGTTTATACTTGGTGGCCACATTCATAGAAATGAGTTCTTGAATGTTGTTTGCATAATCAGAGTTTGGCGAGGCATGAAGTGTTGAATTCGGGTGTCTAATGCAAAGAGAATCCCTATTCACTTTGTGACGTGCTTAATGAAGAGCGCGGAGAACAACATTTCAACGGAAAGTTCCTAACAAAATTGATTGAAAATGAAGCCAAGTCGTTTATAAGTCCTTATCACGTTGAGTGAGATGCAAGAGGCGAAGTCGGAAAGCGATGGCAATGATCATGATGATCAAATTGAGAAGAATCACTTAGTGCGTACACTTAGGCGCAAATGATTCATGTGAAATTCAAGTACAATTCATGGAATTGGCAAAAAGAATTTCCAAGTAGCATTTGGGTGTTGATATACGGTTGTAGTGGGATTTGGAGCGTATGCGCAACGTGAAAACAACAGTACAAGTCAGTAGGATCAATAGCAAAGCAATAAAGATAAGTGGTGGCATGTGGTACTAGGCATAAAGTTTTGGCAAGAAGGAATGCTAAATAAGTTTGCTGAATTCTGAGTGGCTCAGAAGTGTACAAGGCCGAAGAACAAGTATGTTGAGTATACTTGGTTGCGTTCAACGAGGGCGTTGAACAGATTAGGTGGGGGAGGTCTATTACGGTGCTGAAAGTGACGCATAATGATGATGCGTTACAGAGTTGCAGGCCAAGTCAGAGTTCCTCCGTAAAGGAGCATTGCGAAGCCATAATAGCGGTATACTGTATAGACCGTTAAGTGTCGAGAATGACATGACCCTGCAGGGCCAATGAAGCGCAAGAGTGGCGCTACATTGTAAAGATATTTGGCTAAGGAATGAAGCTTATTGGCCGACACAATGAAGCTTCATTAAGGAGAAGGCAAGACGAAGCCAAAGTGACAGATGCAACATGTGATGTTGACATTAAGGCATATCCGTGGAATTGAGTTGTCCCAAACTCAAGGATGATTCAAGAGTGTAGAATAGATCAAGAGTTGGTCTATGGCATTAGTTTAAGGCTGGCCAAAGCTTGAACAATGCAAACAAGTTGGCAATACAAGAGTTGCATTGCTATTGTCAAGCTAATTGGCGAAATGAAGCATATGTGACGCATGAGTAACTAGAGTGAGCTTAAGGAGTTGGCCTCGACAATTAAAGCCTAAAGAGTGTCCGTGAATTAACTTAGAGTAATAAAAATGTAGGGCCAAGAGGGATGTACGTTGGCACAAGGAAGAATCCAGTAGGCCAAGACAAGTGGCGCAATAAGGATCAAGTGACGGTTACAAGTTGGTTACGAGCTTCACAAGCATGCCAATGACGCGTGATGAAGAGGAGCGGTTATAATCATGGGAGAAGAGTTTTAACTTCCAAGAGAACAGGTGTTGGACGATTGGCGCAAGTTAAAGGAAAAGCGCGATTGGCATAGTAGTTGGCGGTTATGAAACTGCTCCCCGAGACAGATGGCTGTCTCTAGCGTGTGTAACGGTTATGCACGGTTTGGCCAAGCAAAGCTGCTGTATAAATAGTCCTAAGGCATGGGAAATTCTGCAGCCTAGCCTGTGTGAGAGTTAAGCTAGCCTGTGTGAGAGTTAGCCTAACATATGTGAGAGTGAAGTTTGCATATGTGAGTGAATAGGAGAGATTTTGTAAGACTTAGACTTGGTTCAAGGAGTGAACAAGTCTATGTAAGTCCCCAAGTGGGCAAGTTTTGTATTTCTTCCCTTTGATGAAATAAAAAGAGTTGATTGTGTCATGTTCTAAGTGTTCTTGGTTGGATAATTGTTGTTGGTAAAGTATGGCATGAATTGGGTGCATTATGGGGTGCATTTGATGAGTTTAGAGAAGTGAAAGAAGGCTGTAAAGACTTCCGCTGATTGACCTGATGTGTTGGATGTTTGCATAGGTGCAAACTTATAAGGCTGAAGTGCAAGTGGGTGAAGTTCGATTCACAAGACCATTGTGCTTCCGGGTTACACTTTCGCAGAAAATTCTTGGTGAGTTTGAAGGTGTGACACTTACCACGTTGCATACGTTGATGATGTGGGAAGATGTTGTTGTTATATGGTCGACGATTTGAAGAGGGAGATTTCCAGGTGAGAGCTGTAGGTTACGGATAGGGTGGTACTGGCCAGTATGGCTGCCAGGGAGGATGGTAGTTACGAAGACGGGGATAGCCGGCAGTGTTATTCATGGTTGGTATTGGCAGGAGAGGTGGTTGGGTTGCTACACCATGTGTTGAGTCGTTTCCTTTGGATAGAGAACGAGGACCACGCCATCCATTATTGTTGGATCTGTTTGGACGATGATTGGTACGGTTCATAGAAGCCGCAGCCAGCGCTGTTGGAGGAGATGGTAGGGTTTGCTGAGAGCGACGAATCTCTTCCGTTCTTAGCTGGGATCTGGCGGTATCAAAACTGGGCATAAATTGCTGAATGAAGGAGGAAATAGTATTGTATTCCTCCGGAAGACCATTGACAAGTTGGATAAACAATCTCTTGTCATTAATGGGAAAATCAAGGTCATGTAATCGATCATATAACGATTTAAGTTTAACACAGTAAACATCAACACTAGTGCAATCAGTCAATTTGAGATTAACGAACTTACTTTTAATGGTTGCGGCTCGACTTCCTTTATTGTCTTGAAAGAGCTTCTTAAGATGATCCCAGATTTCTTTAGCAATTTTGCTTAATTTGAGAACTGTGAGCATCATATCTTTTTCCATGGTAGAGAACATCCATTTGCGACAAAGAGCTTCGAGTTTTTTCACGGTATCGTCATCAAGATCCTTAGGTGTTGCAGTTCCGTCAATAAGGAAGAGAAGGTTGTGAGCTTGAAGATGAAGTTCGAATAAAAATACCCATGAAGAATACTCATCCTGTTTGATGTCTAGGAGAATGGGAATAAGGGTTTTGATGTTGGTAACAGCAAACGCCGGATGTATTGATTTCTTTTCACCAGCCATTGAGTTTTGGTTAGAAAGAGGAGAGGGAGCGATGGATCGAGTTTAGGCTAATACCATCTTGGATAATGTTTAAACTCCCATGATCTGGTTATACATTCCATTCGTTATTAAATAATACAAAGAGTATCTTGAGTATACTCGACATAATCAGAATAACACAAAATATGAGTCCGACTTTGTGCACCCTGGATTTAACCAGGGTGCACGTTCCTCCCCTCCTTATTTGCGGAATCTTTTCCACGGTTATCTATTTTCTCAAAATCCAATTAATAATTTGTTTAAAGAAAAAATATACATCGGAAACTAAAAATATATATCTTTCCATTAATATCGTTCTTTCTCTTTCGTCTCCATCTTTTTTTTTTGTCCCTCTCTTTGCTACATCTTGATAAAACCATAAAATGGTGATTTTGATTATACTCTACATATAGCTATCTTCATATTTCATCTTGAAACCCATATTTCTACCTCTTTCACCCAATTACGTTATGTTTTGCTTTAAAAGCTTGTACCTAGTGGCTAGTTAAGTGATTATTAGACTTGGATGGGAACAACATGGGTTGGATAATTGTATCATATGCACCTGACTTGTGATTCCCTTGATCATGTGGGTAAACTGCTTGATATTAGTTCGTAAAGAGAAGTGATTTTATAGACTGTCATGGATTAATTATTTTTTTGATCAAAAAGAATATTCACAAAGGGACTAAAATTCCATGGTTAAAGACAGGGGAGTTGTCAAGTTGGAAATCGAAATAAAGAAAGTTGTTATTACTAATTATAGGAAATTTGATTGATTGATTACCCTTACTTTTGTACTTTGGGTTTTGATAAATATGATTATTATGAATGATAAATTTGGAATTAGTGAAGTGGAAAGATATAATTTGATTTCAGCTCCAGCAACATCATTTTTCACCAGCAACATCATAACAACTGTTTCCAGGAGTTGAATACACATTTTAGATGTTGATTAGACGATTTTATTTTAGTTATAATGGTTTTTAATATGGTTCCAAACCAAATCCTTAATCCTTAATTATAAAAAAGAAAAAAGTAACCAATACTGATTAGTATCATAATCAATACTATGATCAATGATTGAAAACTTCTGTTGTGACCAAATAATACGATCTTTTGATTTTTCGTGGTAGATACAGAAATAAAGGAAAACGAAACGGAAGAAGAAGAAGAAGAAGGAATGGAAAGAGATAAAATATCGAATAGAATATAACTTTCTGTTTTTCTATTTCCCGATATAAAATTATAGAAAAAAAAAAAAAAAAAAAAACCCTAAAACAAACGGTTCGTTAACTTCAGCTAATGAGGAGGGGAGGAATGTGTACCCGTGGGTGCACAAAGTCGGAAAGGTAAGAAAGGTAATATCATAATATCTAATCTATTAATGTATGCACACAAACATTGCACATAGATACAGAATGCAAAAAAGACCATGTTTGGAAAAAGAAACTAGACTTGGAAACGGGAATAAAATATATTTGTTTTCACTAAGTCGTGGGAATAAGCCTCTCAGGCATGTTGGTCAACCAAGACTTATCCATTTGACAAAATTACTTTTGAATTATTTCCTAAACGATTTTAAACTCAAATTAAATTCTATCTTAAATGTGGGGGGCGTGTGACATGGGAGATTTTATTTTCTTACCAAAAATACTTTATAACGTTTTTATGTGCATGAATGACGACATTATTTCTTACATTTTTTTGAATATTTTATGACTGATTTATGTCGACATCGTGCAACATAATTTCGCACATTAATGTACATATATTTCACCTCTCTCATTTCTACCTATAAAAGAGACTAGAATTTTTCATTCTATTTTGTGTTCAGAAGAAGCTACTATCCTTATTATTTTTGTCTTTCTCCCTATGTGTGGCTTTTAATATTCCGTGCCATTGTTGTTGAGTTCGTAGGAGTGGGAAAGTATTATAGTGCTTATAGTATTTGCAACGGGCAGTTTTATCCTGGATACGACTTCACCACGGGTTCCAACAATCTTAACACGATAGTCATTTCTGTCTGTAATAATGGGTAAGAACGATGTTGAAAGGACTGCGAAAATTTTCTGGGAGCTCGTCCGTTTTTTCAAATCGTTCACTTCCATTATAAAGGAGCTAAGTACTTTTTCTTATTTGATTTTTCCTTGTTCTTTTGATTATTGCATTAATCGAAAATGTTAATTGGGGAGTGAAAAAAACAAAAAAAAAATGAATTTTTGGAAACGTTGATTCAAACGAAATTTGTAAATCTAGATGTTATCTTCAAAATTCATATTTTATTTTCTGATTCGGAATTGTGGTTTGTGAATAAAGGTGCCATCTACAAGGGACATGGCTAATAGGCGCATGTGCCTGAAAATAAATCTTCCAAAGATGGAAAAGGTGAGAATGTCAAATGCAACACTATGCATAGATCTCGTAAGAAAGGTATGTTTCGCGGACTTAAATCAAGCATTACTTTAATTAAGGGTGATTGTTATGGTTTTTAAATTCCTGGCCACACAACAATAATTTGCAGACAACATAAAAACCTTAATAAGTAGAAAATTAATGCTAATTTAGTTGAAACAAACTAGAACGAGTTCAGTGGCATGATGTCGGAAGTTATTATAATAACCAATGTGAGAAACTTGGGGTGGACTCTCGAGCCACTAAGTATGTTTGTTGAAACATAGACCTGTTCACCTCCTATCAGAGGATAGAGGATGTCGAGTGACTCTATATGAGTAACTCATCCGCAACAAAGGTTGCATAAAGGGAAAGGTCGAGCAGAAGCTCATATCAGTAAAAGACTCTCACATTGAATGGATTTTCCATATTCCGGGCATATATAAGAATCTTGTTTCTTGTTCTGTTGTAGATGTTTAAGATTTAAAATTTTAATTAAATCCGTAGAAATTGTTGAAACCAAGGGCACTGATTTTTTAGGAAAGGGTATAATACTTAGGGTCTATATAAGCTTAACAGAAAAATCTGATAAAATGAACATAGTTGGTTCTTATGCTTTCTTTTGTGTGTTTTTGAATGTTTGCATATATGGTAGACTTAGAACCATTAGTTTATAAGTCAATGCATTAATTGTCTAGCGTAGCAGGCGAACCCAAATTTAGTTTGGTTTTGAACACAAAAGTGAAACTTGTGAAGTATCCAAATTTGCTTTAAAATCTTTGAGCAAAATTAATCCCGTTAGACCTAATTGACTTGATTTTAATCCTTTATAAGGTGGTAAAAATTGGTTTGTAACTTACGTAGATGACCATACATGGTATTGTCATATATACTTGCTTAGGGATAAGGATGATGCCTTAGAAGCCATAAGATGTATAAAGTTGAAGTTTTAAAACCAATTTGGTGTTACCATTAAAAAGGTTAGGTCTGGACGTGATAGAAAGTATGAAATTCTTAAAGAGAATTTTACTTTTAAAATGGCATTGGTCATACGATCGCACTTATTTTCACCATAGTATATTGGTATAGTTAAACATAAAGAAAGAAGTGTTAAGGAGATGATACATGCCATGTTGACTAGTTAAGGATTAAACCACCTACTTATGGGGGATGTCATTTTCTAAAACTGTTATATCCTAAATAAAGTAACCTTTAAAGGATCAGATAAAAATCCATATGATTATGGAAATTTAGACAACCTTCTTATGCATACGTCTAAGTGTGGGGGTGTTTAGATAAGGTGTACAGAGTACCCTGCTGCATGTAATTTTTTGGTTGTGAGTTTTGATTATTCTGACATTGGTGTGAATACTTTTATGAAGTCTAGGGATGATGAGTTTTTTGAACATGTTTTTTTATGAAACCTGTCTCTTCTTAAGATGTGTTGTTGATCCCCTAGATGTCTTTTCAACTAGTCATAATTTGCCTTCAAAGAAAGATGGAGTTGAGTTGATCCTAGGAGAAGTAAAAGGATTATAACTGAGACTTCTTATAGATTTGACTTCATAATACGCCTAGAATTGTCTGATCTCCATACTCATAAAGAAGTCATAACTTTTACTAATTAAAACCCCATTCTAGTAAGAAGCTTCATTTGGTGAAACGGACTCAGTCCGTCAGAACCAGACTTGGGAACTTGCTAGTTTACCTCCAGGGAATAAGACCATAGAGTGTAAATGAGTCTTTAAGAGGAAACGCAAGGTAGATGAAACTGTGAAAATTATAAGGCTAGTTTGGTAGCTAAAGGCTATAAACTAAAAGAAGGTGTAGATTTCTTTAATTCTTATTCACTTATGACGAGAATTTCTTCCTTTGAGATACTAATTGCTTTTACTGCTATACTGAGAGATACATCAGATTGATGTTAAGATAGCTTTTCTAAAACCGTGAATTAAATAAAGAAATTTACATAGACCAACCTGAGGACTTTGTAGTGAAAGGTTATGATGACAAAGTTTGTAAACTGATAAAGAAAAAAAAAACTTTGTATGGATTGAAACAAGCACCTAAACAATGGCATGAAATTTTTTATCACGTAATGTTTTCTAGTGGTTTTAAAATCAATGAATCTGACAAGTGTGTCTATACTAAAATTGTGAATGATGCTTCTGTGATTGTATGCTTGTATGTTGATGATATGCTTATACTTGATACAAAAATGGATGTAATTAATTCCACTAAGAGCATGCTAAATGAGAACTTTGACATGAAAGACTTAGGCCCCGCATATATAATCTTAGGGATGAAAATTAGAAGAAATTCTAATGGTTTTTAGTCTTAATCATTCTCATTAAGCTGAATTTGTGCTTATGAGATACAATCAGTCTGATTGTAAGCCTGCTTGTACTCCATACGATTCTTTTTGTAGACTCGAGAAAAATAAGGTAATGGAGTATCTTAACTTGATTACTCAAGAGTTATAGGATGTATAATGAATTTAATGAAATGTAAGAGTCCACACATTTCCTATATTGTAAGTAAGTTAAGTAGATATACTTGTAGTCCAAAGAAAGAGCATTGGGATGTACTTAGTAGAGTATTATGGTACCTAAAATACTCTATTACCTTTTGTTTGATTTATGAAAGGTATCTTGCTGTCCTTGAGGGACTTTGTGATGCAAACTGGATAGTTGATTCAGAGGAGTCTAAGTCTACGAGTGGATATGTTTTCACTCTATCATGAGGCACTAGTGGAAATCAGCAGTTTCGCGACCGACAAAGCAAGTCATTTAACTCGTATCTATGACTTGCTTTGTCGGTCAAAGAAAGGGTCGTTGTTTGAGCGTCTTTTTCAACTATGACGTGTCTCTGGGGTCGTTGAAAATCTTATATCAACGACCGATTTTAATAGTCAATACTTTATGACTGACTCTAATCAGTCATAGATATAAATCTTAATATAAAAAAAAAATAGATTCAGATTGTCTGTCTGGCTCTGGCCAGACTGAATCTGACTAAATCTAAAATCAAACTCAAATGAAACTCAAATTTAAATGAGAATCAAATGAAACCCAAATTAAAGGATTCAAATGAGAATGAAAACAAAATTCAAATCAAATAAAAATGAGAATCAAATTAAACTTGCACACAAATAATCATTCAATTAAACATTCATTGATTCATTGGTTTCAAATTACACAAAAAGAATTAAAATCTGTAGTTCTGACCAGTGTAATCTTATAAGAAGCGTAACTAAGTTCTAGGATTCATTTACAAAACGATGGACTAAAAAACTATTGATTAAACAACAAAATTATAAACTCCGATGATGATGAAAAACTTATTCCTAGTTCATAATGGTGTACCTGCACATCAAAATCCATCAGCTGATTAATGTGGGGATGTCACAATACTCAAGAACTCAAACATATACACAGTATAGGAAAATAAACCCACGGGAAAATAGCTCATCCATATGCACAACTAATATACGATTCAGACATCAAAAAATACATTGGTTGATCCCATTAGTACACAGCAAAATGAATCATATTTATGGGAATAGATTGAAATGCGTACTTGTGAAGTAATCTTCATGTATAGCATCCTTGGTAAAGCAGGACACCAGTAACTTCAAAAAAAATAATCTTATTCCAGTTCACAAAGAAACGTTAAAACCCAGATTGCGCACCAGCAGTTAAGATGAAAGGCTGCACTAACCTCACCCCCATTAAGGATTTCAAGTAGTGCCAAACGTGCAATCAACATAAATCTAGGAATACCACCTTTGCTTATTCCCGTGATTGGATAATCGGAAAGCCTAATGTCCATCACAAGCCATCAGTATAAAACATAGTTGGAAACATTAGTATGTATATTTCTAACTACAGATGCTTATAAAAAAATGAAAAAATTGTTAGAAACATAGGTTCCAAGGGGGGAATTAAAAGAAACACAAGTTTTCATCCTTCCGATCCTAAACTATAGCTTGCTAAGGTAATACATTACTTTAAACAGTGAATGAATGTTCAACTTCACACCCATACCTTTCTCCTTGACTGCAAGGACTCTTGCCATGACATCCGCGTGCCTAGATATAAATTGGTAGCTGAGTGCATTACAATACTCGGAATAATGAAAATGAATTAGTAAGAGCCTAAATTAAACTTCATTTACATTGTTAATAAGTTGGATGCAACGTTGTTAAGAAGTTCACATGGTCTTATATTAATGGATATTTGCTGATTTTAAAAACCGAAATTCATTGTACAATTCATATAGGTTCAAATTTCCAAACCTCAATTGAATGAAACATGCACTTACCATGTCGAACATGGACGCAAATAACATCTTCTTTGTGTACTTAAATTTTTTATATCGGGGCTGCAACAACATTAGCGGTGGGATTTCGAAGCTCTAACACACTCGAATAGACTTATCAGCCGACCTGATGCAATAGCGCAAACAATATTATAAGATTCATCATCAACTGTTATCTATGACTATGAAAAAATGATATTTAAAGAATGTTACCAAGCTTCCTTAATACAGAAAATGTGAGAAAGAACTGGTGAGGTTTTCAGGATTCCCATCCCTGCCTGCTACTTCAACAGTTATCCAGAACTAATCACATATGGTCGCCTTCCTGCTTTCTTCACAAGATTATTTGCTGCAATGGATTGTCTTGGACCAATTGCACTATGCAACAACTCTTCCGCCAATAAATTTCCCAAGCGGTGGTTCATTGTTACATTGCGATCTGTTAAGTTGAACAACGAGAGGTGGATGGTCACCAACCATTTTGCTTGGCATTTCAAGTATGTGTTCTCGTATGTGTTTTCTACCGACAATTTATGGTCTTCCGATGAATATGAATGTGTTAAGTTAGTGTAGCCCACCTGAATCAAGAACCTGTTTCTAAGTGTAGCGCAGATAGGTGGTACGATCTTTGTGCATGTAGTGGTGGTGGCTCATTGGCGAGACCCAAGACGGCCAAAGTTGATCTGTTTTTATTTTTTCACCATTACAATTTATTAGTCAGACTCGGTCATGGTAATATTTCTAATTCACTAAAACGTTTTCCCTGTCAAGAACTTATGCATGATAACTTTCAAATGGTCAAAACTCCACAGACATACAGTGCAGTTTTTTACATGGGGAGTTCAGAGTTCTCATCACGTTTTGGAACATCCACCACTCTTTTTAAACATGTACTCACCCTAAAACCTAGAACCCAAAACCCATGACTTGCACAGGGTAACTAGAGACAAATTTCATTTCCACGAAATAAAACACGATCAAAAACTTTAGCCTCTTCCTACCATATGTTGATGGGCAACATCTTTCATTTTAATAGTTAGATATTTCACTTTAGAGGTACAATGATATGATTGATTACCTTGGCAGTGTGGATCTTATACTAGGTTGGTTGGCATGAGAAGCAAGACCAACTCTGAGGTTTGCATGCCTATTTAGCGTACTCTCAATCTGTGGAGAAGGTAACTGCAAGAAGTCGCACCATTTGAGGATTTAAGACAACGCAACAAAAAGTGCCCATCATCCAAAAGAAACTAGATGATTTACCTGCAATAACACGCAGAAAGAATGCGGCTGGGTTTGAGATGCACATTTTAAGAATCCTACCCACAACTTTGGAATTTCCCAAATCTAAAGCCAAAAATAACAATCAGTATATCACAAAACATCATTCACAACCTGAACATTTGCAGAGACAAACATTGGACAAAGAACAAGGCAATGGTTTGAACCTCAATACCTGTTTATTGACAAGTTTGGTGAGTATCTCCATCAAAAAATCAACCTAAGAGGCACAAAAGCATATAAGTTTGTACTCAAAGATAAAAGATGTGGGCCCTTTAGAAAGTGTAAATGGGGTCAAAATGGTCGAAATACATGAACACTCAAAGAGAAAACTCTTGCATGGATTCGTTGGTGTTACTTATTGGCTGTAAAACAACTAATCTTCGTCCTAGCTACATAATTCATACATTCATTGTCTTTGAATGGCGGGATCATGTGGTTACATAATCACACATAATAGGTACAGGATCTCACTCCATCTTATGCTATGGCAACTGCAGTGGAAATAAGTTTCCAAATTTTCCCAGTAATTTAGAAAAATGCATGTTGAAAAGAAAACAATAGATAGTTTAATTACCAGAGTTGGAAAATCATCAATAGCTTGAATAACTGTTCTCATGAATATAAAAGGAAGAGGTGTCTGGTCAACCTGAAAAGGAATTTTACGACAGCATCAGTGGCTAGAGTACAAAAAGGAAAGATATAAAAATTAAAATACATCTATAAATTGAATGCACAAGTAGAGAATCAACACACACCAGCTAGTTCAAGGCCTTGGCTAAGACATGCTGTGTAAAGACCGTTCGGTACTCAAAACATAAAAGAAAAACAATCAACATGAACTGTCAGATCCCATACCAAATTATAAACATAACGAGAAAGGATGGATCTATGAATCCAGTAGATAAGTACCAAATAATCAGAGACCAACACTAAAAGGCATCAAACAAAAATGCTTACTTAAATCTAACAAACCCAAAGGTCATGACACTCTCTACTGATGTCTCTCGAGTACCAACCATATGATCACATGGGATAGTTATTCATACCGCTCCAGTGCTAGTAGCCTTTGTAGGAGTAATAAGAACATTATCTTTCCTCACATCCACTGCTTGGGGAGTACAAGTCATCGTTTAGCCTGCAAACCAAATCATAATGCACAATTATAAGAGAGGTGAGTATCTGTTGTATGTCTCAAGCAAACCAAACCCACCAAAATTAGAATTAACTAATTAAGATAAAAGACATAAAACTTCCCATGAAAAACTATGATCTTGTCTCAAGCAAACCAAACCCACCATATGATCTTATCTAATCAGATCATTGGAAGAAGCAAAAACAAAATCAAGTTAAGAGAGTTGTTAGCTGGCTATAGTTTACATGATAAATTAGATATTGAAACTTAAAATCAAAAAAATGAGAGCAAGAACGAGAGCATACCTGCTGTTGGTGTTGTTGATTATCCGGGACTGACATAGCCTTGGTAAGAATACTTTATAACCTCCATTGTATATATACATATTGCATCATCCCACTGGTTTGGATCAACATGTTGTTGAACCATACACCGGATAGATCCTAAATTTAGGAAGATTAGTTTGTTAGCCATGCATACAACACTTAAATAGAGCAATATTTAAGAAGAAGGGACATAAATCATCTTTCTCTATCATCCCTAAGCTAAAATTTCATTTCCACCAATGATGCCTTTCCAACAATTCCAAACCAAGGCTTAACACAATCAATTACAAACTCAATTTGAGCATCAACCCCAGAATTTGACTACTACGACTCTGTTTGAGCAAAAATCCCAGAATTTAACTACAAGAATCATATGCATAGGTCATTCTTGAGTATGAAAACCCGTTATCTCAGTCTAACACAACATCCAGTCATACTCATTTTGAAACGCCAAACTAAAACCCTCTTCAAACACTAGGAATTCTTAATCAAAATCAAATCAAATCCTCTAATTCGGTCAAATCAGGACATCAAAAATCAAGAAAACAAAAACCCTAACCAGAAACCCCCCCCCACCCAAATCAACCCTAATTTACTAATCATACCAACATTGATAACTAGAAATCAAGAAAAAACCGAAGAACATGAAAATAGCCCAAAAAAAAAAAATGGCGTAAATAGAGATATCAGTAAAAGGAGAAGTCGTATCATCACCAGGATGGCACTGCGTGAAAAATTCTTCCACATCTATAACCACACAAAACACAAACAAATTAAAACCAAAACCCATAAACCCTAAAATTAAAACAAAAATCAAAATTAAATAAAAAAATGAAGATTGGTAGAAGAAACTGAATACTAACCAAAAGTAAGAGCTTTAATTTTTAACCGGGGTATTCAAAGACATCAGCCTCCATAATCTCATCATATGCAGCACACAGCAGTAACTATTCTTTAATATTCTTTTCTGAAAATCGACAAAGACCCTTTCGAATATGATTCAACAAGATCACACTTTCAAATCAAGAACAAATAACATAAAACATTCAAACTCATCCAGAAATCGAACCCTAAAAATTATAAAATCAAAACCCTAACCCCAAAATTAAAATACAAGAGAAAAACAAAAATAAACTTGTCATGTATGATATTCCTTAAAAGAAGATCTTCGTGAATATCTAATCAACAACAATCTTTGTGAGATTCATTGGTTTTGATTTTTAGATTCAACCCAATGTCTTCTACTTCCTTATTAACCACCTTTACTTTATTTCTAGTATCAGGAAGGTGAGGCATGATTATCAAACACTAAGAGAAATGAGTTAGAGAAGCGTTTGATGTCATTTTCAAGATCTCCATAATTGGTGGAGATTTTTCGCCTCCATAAAAATTGTTGCACTTATTTTCATTAAGGGAGAGGATGAAAGAGTACTTTACCTATTTCCTTCTGAGCGCCGTTCTCTTTTTTGAGGAGTATAAAGAAGATATGGGTGAGGTGGTCAAAAAGAAGAATGGGTGGTCAAAAGAAGAAATATGTATCCATGGATGAAGAAATTGCTTGAGAAGTTAGGGTTTCAATAAACATGTAGATAGATTGTGTTTATGTTTCGAGAGGAAATCAAGGGATAATTTGTGAAGTTGGTGTTGCAATGATCATAGATTGGGTTTCTTTATGTTAACATGGAGATGGTTTGAATCGAAAAATGGAGATTCTACAACAAGATTTAGAAGATGGGTTTGGATTGGATTTGAGTTATCATGTAGATTTTGATTTTTTTAATTTGAAAACAATGTTGTATTTGGTTTAGGTAATGGGATTAGATTTTGATTTTTTTTGTTGTTGTGTGTTGATTTGATACAAAGCAAAGACATTCAACAAGTGAACCTTAGTAATTATGATATAAATTATCTAGCCTTGATACATTAGATTTTTTTTTTCGTTGTGTTTGATTTTGTGATTGAGTTGGTGCTCATGGAATTTTCCATGGAGTTTGCACACGAGGAAACCCTAAAGAAAGCTAGCGAAGGAAAATTCTTCTGTTCAAAGGTAATGTTTCACTTACTAGCTTTCCAATTAGTATGCTATGTTTATCGGATTTTGATTTCAAGGCTAAGTACTCCATATACAAGTATTTGCTCTTCATAATGGTGTTTTTCTTTGATTTCAAGGCTAAGTATGTATTTTGGTGTTTTTTCTTTAAAGGAATCAATGTGGAATACTTAGACATGTGAATACTATCTATAAGTTTATTTTATACACGTTAAAGGATTTATTAAATGGTGATTTGTCTTTGAGAGTTAGATGTAAAATGAATGTTGAAGACCATGTTTTTATGTCACTTGTTCTATGTGCTCTTTTATCTCAGAAACTTCCGATAGGAAGGGATTTAGATAGTACTTCCTTGACATAAAATGTTCATATATGTCTCCACTATAATGAGTTAAAAGGGCTTAGGAGCTTATAAATTTTGGTCCCATTATTAAAGATTTAAAGGGAGATTCGTTTTATTGTTGATCATCAATAGTTTTTAAAACGGAACAAAATCGTAATTAAAAATGGTAGTAGATAATGAATTTGATTCAAAAGAAAAAATAAATGGTAACCTTAACTATGAATTGGGTCTAAATCAAGTTGTGTTGAGACCGGGAAGACTTTAATTAGTTCTATCTTTGATTAAGTTAAGTTGAATTGTTGATATTTTAATTATTGTTGTTGATTTGTTATTTATTTGATTTTCCTTTTTTTTATTATTAACCACCTTTACTGGTCTATTTGCATTTAAGTTACAAAGTAGGAAGTATCACTGGTGGTTATAGGTCAAGTTCGCAGTTAATATGAAATTATGAATGTGAAATGCTTTGCCAATTCGGTTTCAGCTATAAATTTTTTTTTTTCAAAATAATTTTTGCACACAACTTCTAATAAGTGTTGTGTTAAGAAGTTCTACTACCCACAACAATCATTGTAAAATAAAAGTACATCATCGAAGCTTATACAACTCAAGAATTGGTGTTGTCCAAGAAAGAAGAATGGGTGGTCATCCTCTTAGTCAAGTATTGTAGAAAAGCTTGGACTTTCTACAATACCCCACCTCACAATGGTTTGGTTAATCGTGACCATCAAAAGAATTGGGGCCCAAAATCCGAACTATAGGAAAATCTAAGATCATCGGTCACAGTGTGGGTTAAAGAATGAGGAATAAAATATTATTATACAATGACTGTTATTGACGCTCCTAGTTATGATCCGCATTTTTATTAGATCTAGGACTGTCTTGACCGGTCCAAGGTCCTTTGACCGTCAATGAGGGTCACGGATGTGGGTTGAAGATACCCCATTTTCCACTAGTGAGGGTTAGTTTTTGGAAGATTTCCAAACAGACATATATTGCTCAATTCTATATGGAATCTGAGAGTATTGCATTAGATAAAGCACGAGAGGGGACCGAATGCCTAAGATGCTTTTTAGAAGACATTTCTCTCTGGCATAGGCCTGTGCCAACTATATCTATACATTGTGTTAGCCAAGCTATAATAGCTAAAGCTAAAAATTACTAATATCAATCGGCGTTATTTCCATTGATTGGATAAAGTCCAAGGAGAATATCGCGTAACCTTTGACGAAAGGTTTGTCCAAAGAGATAGTTAATAATGCATCGAGGGGGATGGGGCTTAGGCTCATTAAATAAACTTTCCATGAAGGATACTCAACCTTGATGACTGGAGATACCAAGATCAAGGTTTTGAATGAGACAACTAATTTGTGGTGGGTCAAGGTAAACACTATCAGATAATTTTATTCTCTGCCCCTTCCCTATGGTGTAGACGTGATAGTGTGACTGCATGTGAAGGATGACTTTTAACTAAGTTTTAATGAGTTCTATAGTTTCAATTTAAGATTGAAGTGGGGTGTAGCAGTAAACACTCTTGATGGAACTCACCTATATGAATGTGGAGGTGGGTCGCTTCCTATGAGAAATAGGATTTGTCCAGGGCCAAAAAGGACACAACGGCACGAACTTGACATCACCTAGAGAGATATCACGCGTGGTTATTATCGCGGATTACACCAAACGATGGCAGTTCAAGACATCGCGTTCACTTTCCATCAAGTAGTTCCGGCAATTTCTCACTAAGCAAAGGTTCAAGACCTCATGGACACCTCTTGCCTAAGTGGTATTTCTCGCTTTCCGTTTTCTGATTTTGTATCGGTATTTCATTCATGTGGGGGATTGTTGGAGAAAATGAGTTTTATTGTTGGTTTTATAGTCTTGGTGATAATGGAACTTAGGACCTTTAAGTCTCTAAGGGTACTTTCTCATTTTCTTATGAGTGAATGAAATATGACCTTTGGTCCCACATAGGGTATAACTAAAGAGGAGTTCCACTATTTAACCAATCCATTATGGATAGTTAGTAACACAATGTGGGTGGAACGGGTGAGACAAAATATATTTGTTTTCACTAAGTCATGGGCATAAGGCTCTCGGGCATGTTGGTCAACCAAGACTTATCCTTTTGACAAAATTACTTTTCAATTATTTCCTAAACGATTTTAAACTCAAATTAAATTCTATCTTAAATGTGGGGGGCATGTGACATGGGAGATTTTATTTTCTTACCAAAAATATTTTATAACGTTTTTATGTGCATGAATGACGACATTATTTCTTACCGTTTTTTGAATATTTTATGACTGATTTATGTCGACATCATGCAACATAATTTTGCACATTAATGTGCATTTATTTCACCTCTCTCATTTCTACCTATAAAAGAGACTAGAATTTTTCATTCTATTTTTCATTTCTACCTGTGTGGTTTTTAATATTCCGTGCCATTGATGTTGAGTTCGTAAGAGTGGGCAAGTATTATAGTACTTATAGTATTTGCAACATGCAGTTTTATCCTGGATACGACTTCACCACGGGGTATAGGAATCACTCATTTTGATGCGTACCGGTGAACTATCGTGTTAAGGACAGCGTGTTGAACACGTGACTCTGTCATCTGTTTGTTGTTTCCCATTAGGTGTTTATTTAAGCTTTTTCAGAAATTTGTTTCTAACATCATTCTTTGAGTATTTTATTGTTACAGTTCCAAAAATTTTCCTTCTCAAATAATCTACCAAAATGTCTCCCAGAGTTCGTTCTGTTAGATTCACTAAAGAAGAGGACTTAGTTATTTGAAGAGCCTACGTTTTCAAACAGAAGATGTTGCCGCTGATATTTCTACTGGTAGGAATGTATCACAATCGACGTTATGGCAGAAGTTTTTTGAAATGTTCGCTGCTGAACGATGAACATTAATATGTGTGATTGTCAGGGATTGGCACATCGTTTTAGTGTAATTAGTTGTAATGTATTGGAGTTCATCCCTCAACTAATGGAGAATCACAAAAATAAGCTCAACGGTGAAGCCGAACATGAAGTGGAACCGGGAGCTCTAGCAATGTGGCCATCATCTCACTGCGGTCGTCAGTTTGAATTCCATGCTTGTTTTAACATTCTTAGGGTGCTCATCAAATACGATCCCTACATCGCCCTAAAAATTCCACCACCCGCCGAGAACTGACGCCGCCTATGTAGTAGTTATTTTAATCTGATGTATTTCTTTTATTCTCATGTATGGTGTGGTTGTTCAATGCAGTATATTTTTATTTATGAAATTGATGGTACAATGTTTAGTCGTAATAACACAAAATAAATAACAAATTAAATAACATAACCATAGTGAATCGATTTGTCATACAACTTCAATTAGCCCACTCCACCAAAAAACACCCGGGATATTCCCAGAAATGCCTTCCATATGTGTCTTCTTCAGAAGACGTCCGCAAATGCATAAAAGTCTTGCAACCGGGCTTTGAACATGCACTGATTCTCTGTGGACAATGTTTGTATTCGTGATCTCCATATCCACAATTTTTGCAGTGTAATATCTCCTTCTTCAATTTGGCTTTAAGTTTGAAGTTTTTGCAGAGTGTTGCAATCTTTTCTTCTTCTTATTTTTTAATCTTCATAGCATCATCTAGCATATATTGTTCCTATGGACAGTTGGGTTCTTGACATTGCAAATACCTGAGTTTTTCCAGTTGTGATTCAATCACTATTCTGATGCGTGTACAACCTTCCCGCGGAAACTTTGAATACATCCAAGGGCATTGCATAAGACTGTGGTTATCCATGAAACATAATGTACAAACCTCTTTTGCTTCGACACAAAATATTTGCTTTGCTTTTTCTTTAGACATGGTGGATTTTGAGACATAAATCCGTTGGTTTGGTTGAGAGGCACCCATAGTGTGTCGTATTTATAACAAAAAATAGGCGTTGGTAATTCAAACGGGTGGTTTTAGTAAAGTCGCGCGGTTTTACTCCAAACGCCAAATTCTATGGTAATTCAAATGGGCGCCCAAAGGAATGTCGCGGGCGTTGTTACTTCAAATGCCAACGGCTAAGTTCCAACGGCTAAATTTTGTTTCTCGACCTATAAATTTCTTTCCTCCTATCTCCAAAATCACATCTCCTTCTTCTTCTTTTTTGTTAAAGCTCTTAATCTCTCCCACTCTGCAGAAATATCTGTTAGAAATCGTGGTCCCAAATTTACTGAAGAAGAGGATATAACTATATGCAAAGAATATTTTTTTTCATAGGGTAATAACTGGTATGGGCTTTCATCAAGACACTTATTTTTGGGAGAACGTTTTCTCAATGTTCGTCTCACTGACGGGAAACCCCGGAAACAGAGATGCTCGTCGATTGCGTGCTCGTTTTCAATCTATTAGGCTTACAGTCCAGCCATTTGTTGTTCTGGTAATGGAAATTGATTGAGAAAGGTTCATCGGTGTAACTGAAGATGAAGTCATCCAAACATCTCTTGATAATTGGGAGGAAGCTCAAGGAAAACCTTTTCATTACGAAGCGTGTTTTAGAATTCTAAAAGATGGTCCATCTCAAGAACATCGTTACTGCACTCGAATGCAGCTTCCGGTCTTTACAATGGAAGAAGATGTTACTCTTGTTCGATGTTGGATACATCGTTTGAGGAGACCAATGAACAATGACCATTTCTGGGAAAGAATATTTGGACATTTTGTAGCATCACGGAAACCAAGCATAAGAAACGCTAAGAGCCTAGAACTAAGAATTGCATTCATCACTAATGAAATCAAACATTATACGGAAGTTTTGTGGATGGTTCACTGTAGCTATTCTGGATTATCCAACGAAGAACTGGTGAGTATCTTCCCCTTTTCCTCACTGATGAACTTCATTATAAATATATAAAATTATTTTTTTCTATGTTTTACAGAAAACCATCGCTCTGACCAAGTTTACTGAAGAAAGCGGAAGAGAATTTAAGCATTTTGAATGCTATGAACTCTACAGAGAGAATGTCGCTAGATTTGATGTAGTTTGATGTTTTTGTTGTGGTTTATGAAAATGTATTTTGATGTTATTTGCAAGTTTAAATTGTAATAAATTTCACTTAATCTGAAGTGGAAATCTATTTTAAAATATAAACATTTTCATTCATTGATATTATTGCCAATTCATTTACAAGATATACACTTTAGACAATAATAAAAACTTCAATAAAAATCAAGTACAAGTTTTGGCCACCTGTTTATCTTCATTTGACGTATTTTCCATTCAACGCGCTCTTTGACAGTTTCACATTTGTTTTTGAATTTTTTGTTTTTAACTTTCAAAACTAGAGCTCTTCTTTGCCTTTTAACGGAACTTTTTCTTGGAGCAAATTCTAAAACTTGCACTTCCCTTTTACAATATTCAATCTTTTTTAAACTCCCACATATCTTAGAAACAGCAGCTTCAAGTTTTGCATCGCAAAAAAGTGTGATCGCCTTTTCAGCCATTTTAGAAGAGAAATTCAAGTGAATTTTGGTGTGAATGAATTGTTTGAAGATATCGGTAATTTATAGAGCTACTGCTTGAATTGCGAAATTTTAAAAAGTACCCGTTGGCGTAAGAAGGACAAACGCCGGCGATAGACATTCTGACGCCGCATTTGTCCCTATGACGCGCGAGTTTTTCCCTATGACACCAGCGTTCAACCTACAGACTCTCGCGTTCTTACATGTACCACGCGCCTATTGCTCTAACGCTCGGTTCTTTACCATAGTGGAAAACCTAGTTTGGCCATCCACCTGGCTCAACAAACTCATGGATTTTTTCATTCCCATAGGAAATGCTCTTATACGTCAAAGTTTAGCTAGGTTAGCTAGCATATACAATTCGAACGTAATCTCATCCATGTTTAGGATTTAATTGTTGATGAGCTAGCATGATATGTGATTTACGTTCATCCCATAGTGGGGATTCAATTGTTGGATCTGTCGAGCAGTGGTTGCGAAGTAATGAGAGGTCTAAATTTAATGACAACGAAGCAACAAAAAGAGGATCTCAAAGTATATGATCTGCTCTAAGCGAATTAAAACTGAGCAGAAAGATATAACCGACTAGCATTTCATTTAGCTTTCTTGTTAGGATCTGTTACTTGTCAGTAACGTCTATTGACGTCATAGTTTACAGCTGTATAACAGTTTTTTCTGTTGAACTTAGATGTACGGATAGAAGAGAGAAACACTTAATTAAAACCCACATGGGGTGGGCGCGCGTCGGACACACTTAATTGAGAAGGTCCGGGCTTTGGGACAGATTTTGCGTGCTGATTTATTATGTAACGCTAATGGTTGACCTAAATCTACTGTTTTGAAATCGGATGGTTCCAATGGATTTCATCCCGTCCGTTATTCAAGCGGATTTTAAATTTGCCATCCACGTCCAACCTGCCATCAGTGGGCCGGGTGAGAAGACTAGATATGGATCTGTTGCATCCAGTAGATTTCTAAATCAAATTTATGCACGGCGGGGTCCAAGAGCATAGCTCAATGGTATCTAGATGTGTAAAACGTGCCGTCCCGGCACAGTTCAACCCACGAAGTTACGTGATTAGCGTGCTGCGTGTTGTGCTGGGTTGTGCCAGAGACATAGACGTGATGTGCTGTGCCAGAAAAATAAACGTGTTGTGCCGTGCTAGGCTATGCTAGCACACTTATTTTATGTTCTCCAAAATAAATATTTTTGAGATATTTTAGTGAGTATATGTATTATTACAGAAATAAATTAGCATAACGAACATAAAATGTCTGAAATTGGCTAAAACAATTATTTTAATTTTTTTGTGAAATAAGCATCAAATGTAATGTATTGTGTCGTATTTTACGAGTGACGTGGCGTGCTTTCTTCGCGTGCTGTGTTGTGTTGTGCCGCGTGCTAACACGTGTCGCGTGCTGTGCTGTGCCTATTTGTATGGCACGACACAATACGTTGGACAAACGTGTTGTGCCCGTGCTGGGCCGATCACGTGTTGTGTCGTGCTATGCTAGAATTTTAACGTGTTGTGCTATGTTATAAACTTGCTGGCCCGTCCCAATCTACACCTCTAGTGGTATCCCATCAACTCTAGTAAGGAGGAAGTCAGCTGTTCAATCTTCGCCGCCGTAAATGTTTGTAATAGATTAGTTGTATAATGGGTTTAGCGGTGTCGGGTTGGCAGTGGGGCCAGTCCAACTGTCTGGGTTCGGGTAGGGACTTGAGTCCAGCTTTCCCGTATCAAAAAAAGAGATAAGACATTTGAGTACGACATAGCGTTGCACGTGACTTATCCTAGCATGGTCCAACATGTTAATTTCATGGGTTGCACATCACAACACGTTAAGAAGGCACACATGATATACATAAAACGTTACAAAATACATCACATTTTGTGTATATTTCAAATGCGAGTCTTTATTTTAATCAATTTTTGACATTTGATCATCGTTATAACGACTTTTTTTATACCAACTCATAAAATACCTAAATATTCGAACTTTGAAAAACACAAAATAAATATACCCGACCCAGCACAGCACAATGCGTCATCTAACACGGTACGGTTTAATCTCCGGCACAGCATAACACGGCACACGCACTAATCACGTAATACCTCAAAATTTTGAAATGTCAACTTTAATAAATTAATAGAAAAAAACTGGATATTTTTTAAGCTTAAACTAAATTAAATTAGATGTAACTTATTGTTTCTTGATACATGATTTTCACCCGAAAGAAGAAAATGACAAAGAGAAAGGAGAATATAGAAAATCCATTTCCAACCACTCATCGTAGAGAAATATTCACTAAACAATCATCTTTGGGGCAAATTGTAGGTACATAAACAATTTCATCGCAACCATCTGTTCGGAACCTCTCAAAATCAAATATCGTTGTAAACATTGCAATAAACAACACCAAATGATTAACTGCATACCTTTGTCCAATACACTGATGAGGTCCAGCACCAAACACCAAAAAATTTCTCTTATATATCTCATCTTCTCGACGATTTTCAGAAAATCGGTCCGGGTCGAACTGTTCCGGTTCAGTAAATCCTTGGAATGACGATTCAAAAACAGAAGGAAATACTATTGTTCCTTTAGGAATTGTGTAAAAATCTGTCAATTGAAAATCTTCACCAGAAATATGAGGTACTAATGTTGCTGGAGTTCTATATCTCATTACCTCTCTAGCTACCGCTTCTGTATACTTCATTTCTCTTAAATTTTCAGCTGTTATCAGTTTGTCGGATGTCGGTGACCATATTTGACTCACTTCTTGCCGAACTTTGGATAAAATTTCTGGGTTCTGCTCTAATAACGTTACTGCCCATAGTAGTGATGAAGTTGAAGCATCTTGAGCTGCATAAAGGAAATCGAATAGATGTCCCCCGATTTCGATATTGCTGGAATGTGGCACTTCATTTGAAGCTGACCCACTTTCTTGAATCTCTTTTAGAAGTTCTTGCATCCAAAAATCAATCAAACAAACTGGTGGTCTTCCTGATTTTAGAGAAATTTTACTTTCCTTAGCACAATCACTAAGTATCTCCACTAGCCGAGTCACTGCACGCCGAGCTTTGTGGAATGCAAACCCAGGTAAGTCAACTGGAAATGTCATGAGTCCCACATTGAACAGATCATATTGTTCGTCGAATGCATCGCGGGATTTCTTGTTCAAATACGGCCCAACAAATACGGTTAGAGAAGTATCGAGATTCATGTCACGGCATAGAAACCGTAGCTTGAAAGGTTTGTTACCATTTTGGACTGCTAAGCGTTCCCATTTCTTGAAATGTTGAAGAATTATTCCTTGTTGTAAAGATACGTAAGTTGATAAAGCTTTAGGTGTAAAATTTGGAGCAATTCGAGAACGAAGATCTTTATGTTCTTGGCCCGACAAGTAAATAAGATTATGTTCACCGAACAATTTTTTCCCGAAAGGATGACCAATGAAATGAAATGCATCAGGACGAACATTAGCGAAAACTTTATGAGAAAGTTCACTGTTTTGAATAAAAACAATGAACTTACCAATGATATAATTTGCCGAAAACCCGCAATTCGAATCTGTAGCTGTTTTAGCTTGATCTTGCCAGAATTTTGTCGGGTTTCTAATGAGTTGAATTACATTACCAAAGAAAGGTAAAACTAAAATAGGACCTGGAGATGCTTTCTTCTTCTTTAAGTATGTGACTTGTTCTATGAATATGAAGAGAGATATGATAGAAAGCAAGTATGGGGTGATTGATACCAATATACTCCATACAAAAATTGAACCCATCAGCTGAGGAATATGGATTTCTAACTAAGTCTAAGAAGTGGTGCAAGTTTATGATGATAAGCGCAAATCAGCAAGGGTATTTATAAAACTACAAGTTAGCATGGACCCAGACGATAATGCGTGGGACTGTCGATCTTCGTTCTGCAGCGTTTTTTCAGACTTTATGGTTTGAATTTTTTGAATTTTTTATACTAATATTTGTTTATTTATCTGGTCGATGATACACTCTACTGATCAGTCTTTTCTTTTTGTAATCTCGATGGTGGTTTAATATTTGGGGACAGAGGGGATTGAACTCTAAGACCAGGTGGCCAAAAACAAGGAATTACTAAAAACTCTAAGATCCCAACTCGGTGGTTTCCATGTAACTTTAGTTTTTTATTTATCTTTCTTTATACTCCAAATAGCCACATGGCGGCACCACAATCACACTTGAATTTGGTGAAGCCATGTCAGCACTAAGAATCCTGTCATCGTTTACTGATTGGCTCCTCCCATAAGACACAACAACCCCGAAAGTTTAAGACTCAATACTGTTTCAATAGTCACCAATGTAACATCGAATCAAAAATATTTCCCTAACCGTCACAATGCATGCAGTATATTACTCGTCCAAATCTTAACCTTTGAGGATATAACATCGTTTTGTAATGCATTAACACCATATATACATACCACAACACCACTAACAAACCCACCATTTCTTTCACAAAATTCCGGAATAATGGCCGATAGAGAATGCTATGAGGCAACGATGGAAGATACAGCGACATACTTGGGCATCCGGTCAGTTATTATGTTAGATGTTCGTGAGATGTTCATAACTTTGTTACTGTTTTGGGAAATATAAAAACCCAAAAGAAATGAAATGTGTAACCGGTATCGGTGACTCCTATCTGAAGATGTTGAGCACCGAGAAAAAAAAAGGTATGTTAATGAAGATCTTCAGACAGAGGAATAAACCTAATCAGCAGGTCATTCAAATAATTGCCGATGCTTCATTACCCCGATGCTTCTTTACCGTAGTATACAACAAAACTCCATTTTCTGAAGATTTCTTATGGATGCACAATGGAGCGAATATTGAGTAAAGAATGGTGTTTCAGGCTGTGATGGAGACGGTTGAAGGGAAGAAAAGGGGATCCTTTTGCGTCTTTGGAAATGGTGGCATGGAAAAACGTATATATGCAAAACGTTGGCAGAAAAAAATTGGATATGGCTTTTATAGCAGCTTCATCACGAATAGCATCACTATCATTATCAGGAGGGAGGAAAATGCATTCAACTTTTAAAATACCCCTAGAAAACTCATGTTGTCACAGTGTCACATATCGAAGCCATTTGGCGGTGATCATGTGCAGAGTAAACATGTCTTTGAATCACTGTATAGGACATTCAAACATCTTATGGGTATGCCGATGGAGATATTTGGAGGAAAATCTATTTTGTTTAGTGGAGATGTTACCAAGATATTAACGATGATTCCCAGAGGAACTAGGAAGTAATTGTTGACGTAGGGATAAATAGGCCAGACTTGTGGAGCCGTTTCAAAATCTTAAACCTTATTGCGAATGCGACTGACTTTGGAATAACGGCTGCAATGAAAGAAACAAAAGAATTCACTAAATTGGTGCAGGATTTCAGAAATGGAAATATACCGGCAGTTGCACTTAACGAATCCCAAATTTTTGATATGTTGTTGAGAAGAAAAGGTTAAGTTCTGGTGAAAGAACCTTCTCCGTTTTGCAAAGAAATTTTGGACCAAGGGAGGACCAGGGTAAGAAAAGATTATGAAAAAACTTCAATTCGATGTCTGGGTTGTTATAGACAAAAAAAAATAGATGACGAAAAAGTACCTTCTATTTGCAGATCCTAAGATTGGCATATATGTGATATTTAAACAAGACTTCGGTGTTCGATTTCTAAATGAATGGGGAAAGTTTCGAACATGTGACTTGTCACTTCCGAATCTGCCTGTCTACACGACTTGGTAGTTAAACAAGGAATCCACCAAAATGTCGTCAAGGGTCTTATCGTGCGCAAAATTTCAGAATGACAAAAGATCGCCATTAAAAATCTGAAAGGGTTCCGGTTAAAATGTATAATCACTGCATCCTGAAAAAAAGATGGGCGCCAATATAATTTACCAACTTAATAAGAGGTGTCTACTTTAATCGCAGACTGTAGTAATAGCAAGAATACGTGCATAAATACGGTAATCACGAAAGGGATACGGCTTAAATAGGACCACAAATTTCATCTAAGTTACAACATATCATCTGTGGTCTATTGGAAAAAAGGTTTTCCATGCCATGTCCGCTCAATAAAGGGACAATATACATGTACATATTACAGCACCGATCAAAAAAAATATACATGTTACAACATTATCATAATGCAACAACCATATGCATATCTATGGGATTTCCAGATTTTTTCATAAGAAAACTGCCTTTGAATTTGATGCCAGGACCAAAAAACAAGGAAGACCGAGTGATACTATCCGAAGGATTTTTAAGATTAAAATAAATAAACTTATTATCATGCTAATTGTTTCTACAATGTGCACCATACTAAATTTCTCAAGCAACGGCTTTCTCATGCGCATATTTTGTGTTCCTACTCCCACATCACAAAAATAAATAAAAATCACTTAATAGATATGAGGTTGTAGTTTAAATTAATAATGTAGGGTTCCTTAATGTAAATTTTACGCAAATGTTTTACACACTTGCGGTGCCTATGCACCGGTTTAGAGGCTTGTAAAAAAAAAAAAAAAAAAAAAAAAGGAAACAATGGCATTTGCCGCATTAGCTAATATGTTGTCGTCGCTCACCATATTTTGGATAAGAGGCAGACATGTTTTGCTTATGAATATAGAAAATGGATTATTTGCAGTAATTCATGACTTGAGTATTCCTTCAACGACAGCATATAATCATTTTATCAGCTATGAATTACCAAAAAAGAAAAGAAAAAGGAATATCAACTTATTTTGCTTTTTGATATGCAAGGGTTCAACAGCTGAAAGCTTAGACTCTGTTACTCTTTTTGTTTTCAGATACTGTTTGTTTGTGTTTAGATCATCAGTGACGGAAAGGGTACTGGTAGTTCTTGGTAATCTCCCAGGCACCTAAGTTTCTTTCTATCATCACTTTAAATTCTGACTGTATGGTGTGCTATGTTCTATCTTTTTCTTTTTCTTTTTTGGACAGGCAAAGGGCACTATCTTTTTTTCTTTTCCTTTTTTGGACAGGCAAAGGGCACCGAATGTTCTATCAATCAATGAAAGTTAGGTTGCATATAAAAAAAAAGTTTCTTCTTTCTATAATGATTTTCCTGGAAAGGCAAATAATTAAATCAATTGTTTTTTATTCTGCTGATTTTCTTTTGTACTTTCTCGGTAAAGAAGTATATAGCCAGATTCGTGGGGTACACTTTGTAATTATATGCGAAATATGCAAGGTGAAGAATACCTGACCTCCACCTCTTATATATGACTCTTATGATCTGGAGTCATTGTACTAATCTGCTGGGTGTCTAGTGATCGCATTTTCTCTTCAATATCATTGTACTAATCTGCTGGGTGTCTAGTGATCGCATTTTGTTTTCAATACTAATCTGCTGGGTGTCTAGTGATCGCATTTTGTCTTCAATATCATTGTACTAATCTGCTGGGTGTCTAGTGACCGCTTGTCTTCAAAATACTTCTTTTCGATAAAACATAAAATGTTACTATTGGACGGAATAATTGTCAACGTGTGGGTTGTTGTATTACTTTTGATAGTTTTGGGAACAAACAGTTTTACTAGTTATGGGTGGAGGAATCCAGAATGCAAAAATGGAAAACTTCCACCAGGTTCAATGGGATTCCCTCTGTAGAAGTGGAAGTGGAATATCGCACACAACAAAAAGAATGTGAAATGGATATAATCTGACGTACGCGAGAACCATCGCACATAGCAAACTAAAGATGACAGACTATATGATCTCAGCAAAGTCACGAGTGAAGTGTGATGTTATGTGCGAGAATGGGTGAATGAACATGAGCGAATGTAACGCACAACAACTCCGAAAATAATGGATCTCTTAGATGTCATCCACTATGAGAAATCCTATATAAAGGAAAGAAGTCTTCACGCGTAGAGAGAGATCTTTCATTGAGTGCTAGACAAGAAATTAGGAGAGAGAAAGTTATTCTGGAGAGCAAGTAAATCATTGTAACACTTTTTAAACAATTATAATTTTGATATTCAATAAAGAAAACCCTATTATGATCACTTGATCTGTTTTAGATATATTGGGATGTGGTTGTAGGATTTCTTGCAACTACATTTTTGGTGCTAAAAAACAACTTTTAGATGATGAATCCTAGTAGTCTATTCATAGAATCTTGGAGAAGTTAAGATCTGAAAATCATGGAGATAGTACGGAAGAGAAATAAAGAATCTATGGAACAAACAAGAATAATAACAATATAGGGAGGAGGTAGAAGAATACAATGTAATTTTATAACTAAAGAATCAATTTCTGATGCAAAATTTCAAGCAAGAATAAAAGGCAGAATTCACAAGCGAAATCATCAAGGAAAAAAGATGGAAACAGTAGTAAAAGAATCACCATTAAAAGAATGGGAAAAGGTGAAGATTACGTTTACAGCAGATGAAACTCCGGTAGAAAATCTAAAATGAACTGATCCGTTGGAAATCACAGTCACAGCTGCGCGAGAAGAAAATAATATCATGAAGAAAAAATCAGAAATATGGGCAGTTGATAGAACATTGATAGATACAAGAAGTGGTGTTGATGTCTTGTTTTATCGCACATTCAAAATGATGGGATACGAAGATGCAGAGATGACGAGATCAACTTACACTGTACATGGATTCAATACATCAATGCATCATATTTCCAATCCAAGTTGAATAGGTGAAATTAAAGGAGATATCCAGGGTGCGAAATTTTGTAATCAAATAGATATACAAAATTGTGAAGGAAGAGCACAGAAGCGAAAGGATCGCTGGAGAAAAGCTAAAGAACTAAAAAAAAGAGGAAGAATTTCATATATACATGGTCAAAGCGAAAGAGGGAAAAGGGATACCAGGTGAACACTAGCGAAGGAAGGAAAACAGTTCAAGGAAATTAAAGAGCCAACAACAATGACAGAACCGAAAGCAAACTTCACTGCCATAGAACCAACAAAAGAAATAAATATAGGATCATAGGAATAACCAAAAATATTAAAAATAGGAACCAAAATGGAAAAGGAAGAGGAAGAAAAAACAGTAAATATCTTGCGAGAATACAAAAATATCTTCGCATGGAATATGGAAGAAATGCCAGGGATAGATCCATCAGTCACATGCCATAAATTAGACATTCAAAAGAATGTAAAGCCGTTTAAGCAAAGAATACGGAAGATTTCTATACTACTCGCATATATTTTTTAACTATTTTAACAAACAAAATTATGTAATGCATAAGTTGCCACCCAATATCTAGGTCCAACCCGCCGACCAGCCAGAGCCAACCCGTATAGGGCTAGGGTTGAGGTTTTGGGCTTGTTCTTGAATAGTATTAGGGTTAGGGTTGTCCCTAACCCGGTCACGGGTTAGCAAGCTAGGGCCGGTTTGACCCTAACCCTATCCCGTTGACAGCTCTAGGTGAATTAGATAAATAAAAACTAGGGTTTTCTATTAGATGGAATCGATATAAGATTTATGTGATATCGAGGATGAAATTAAGTATTTGATGATGGGTATTCTGAGTTGAGATCGAAGAAGAAGAATTTACATCTGATTTTCAATTTACCATAAAGAATCAGAGAATTAGGGTTTACAAGAAATTCAGAGTACGAGCTTAGAGATGAAATTGAGGTTTTAAAGGGGAGATTTCAGACGGGTGTTGATCAGGTATGAAGTAATAATGTTTGCATGGGTTTAATTTCGATTTCAATTCCTCATGTTCTTCCCCAAATTAAAAGAAGGGTTTCTAAATTCATTGGAAATTAGAGTGGAGTTGTTTAAGGAGAAATTAAAGGATGGGTATGGTTGATATGAGAAGTTAGAATTATCTTTTGAACTCAGAATTAGAAAATATAGGATTTGAGGATTGTTTTGGGGTTTTGCTGAGAACCAGTGATGAGGTTGATTAAGGATGGGTGTTTGAAGTTGATGAAGCAACAGTTCAGGGGAGGCTAATATTTGAGTAAGTCTTATGTTGCTTAATTCTAGTACTTAAAATTAAATTATGTATAATCTGATATAGATGAAGAATATGATGGGTTAGGGATGGTGTTAATGTTGAAATTGTGTATGAGATGGAGATGGTAATAATACTGAATGTAGTGGCGGTGTTGTAATAGTGATGCATTTGGTATGAGATGAATTTTTTCTAAGAGTAGATGTACAAGAAGTGATATCCTAAGAACTTGTGAATGGTGTAAATTGAGTGTTGTGTTGAAATACAATGGAATGGTTATATGCTGGATAGTGTATGTAATCATAACTACATGGGGGTATGCTTGGTTGTGCAGATATTGAAGTTCTAGAATGTCAGATTAAGATTGCTTGTTGTGAATGATGAATGTTGTGTTTTGCTGGAGTTGGAGATGATGTGGATATATGAATTGTTGATATAGACTATGGTGTTGCAGGTGGAGTGTACGAGAATCTGAGCTTGTTGAAATTACAACAATAGAGGTTGTAATGAACTGTAGGAGGTTGTTTAGAATTACAATTATATGTGATGTTGCTTGTGTTGGATCTGAAGTGTGGATAACAGGTGGTGGCAGTTGAGGATGCACTATGGGAAAAATATACATCTACAACTGGGGTTTTACAACACTTTTTTAAACATTGTAGAAAGTCCTATGTTTTACAACTGGTTTCAAAGGAAGAGTTGTCGTATATCATCACTACCAACACTTAGGACCAAGGGGTTGCGATAAGAAAACAAACTACAACTCTTTAAGAAAAAGAGTTGTGACGACATTTAGCTATAACAACTCTGTTTTATAAGTGTAGTGACTTAGCCTATCACAACTCTCACAAATGTTGTTGAAGAACAAAAAAAATATGATAATGAAAAATATGTTAGAGGGGAGATTCGAACATGAACCTACTGCATGGAAGTCTGGCTCGTCAACCATCCTTTCGGTTCACCAGTTTTGGTTTTTTTAATTTTTTTTAAATAGAAACCTATAACAACACTTATAAGTGTTGTTGAAGTAAAAATATATAATGTTGGAAAAAAATGAGGTTGGGGGGGATTCGATCCTGAGCCTACTGCACGGAAGTCTAGCTAATCAACCATCCTTTCAGATCAAAAGTTTTGATTTTTTTTAATTTTTTTAAATAGGAACCTATAACAACACTTATAAGTGTTGTTGAAGTAAAAATATATAATGTTGGAAAAAATGAGGTTGGGGGGATTCGATCCTGATCCTCGGGCATGGAAATATACACCACTAACCATCCTACACTATCACAAGTTCTGTCAAGTTTGTGGTTCTTTAATACACTAACTTTATGACAACCCTTCATAAGTGTTGTAAAATAAAATGTAATGCCAAGTTTATGACTTAGAGTAGTCAACTCGCGACCATGTTTCGATCTCGGAGCCTGGTTTGCATATAATATGCAGAAATAGGGTCTATATAAGGTTTCGTAGAATATTCTGAAGGAATCTTACATGTAAATGAATGGATTCGTCATTCTTACCAAGTTTCTAACTTAGACTACTCCATTCACGGCCACGTTTCGATCTAGGAGCCTGGTATGCGTTCAATATGCAGAAATAGGGTTTGTTTAAGGTTAATTTTACCTGTAAATGCATGGATTCATCGTTCTTACCAAGTTTTCGGCTTATAATGGTCCACTCAGGGCCATGTTTCAATCTCGGAGCCAGGTTATGCATACAAAATTCCAAAATAGAGTTTGTTTAAAGTTTCAGGGAATATTCCGAAGGAATCTTACATGTAAATGGATGGATTCACATCGTTCTTACCAAGTTTCCGACTTATAGTCGTCCACTCCCGACCAGGTTTCCACCTCGAAACCTGGGTATGCATAAAATATGCCTGAATATGGTTTGTTTAAAATTTTGGGGAATATTCCAAAGGAATCTTACCTATAAATGGATGGATTCATCGTTCTTACCAAGTTTCCGGCTTATAATGGTCCACTCAGGGCCAAGTTTCAATCTCGGAGCCAGGGTATGCATACAATATGCATAAATAGTTTTTTTAAAGGTTTCGTAGAATATTTCGAAGGAATCTTACCTGTAAATGGATAGTTTCTTCGTTCTTACGAAGTTTCTGACTTATAGTAGTCAACTCATAGCCAGGTTTCGATCTATGAGCCTGATATGCATACAATATGCAAAAATAGGTTTGTTTGAGGTTTCGTAGAATATTCCGAAGGAATCATACATGTAAATGGATGGTTTCTTCGTTCTTACCAAGTTTCTGACTTAGAGTAGTCAACTCGCGTCCAGGTTTCGATTTAAGATCCTGGTATGCATTCATTTATGCAGAAATAGGGTTTGTTTAAGGTTTTGTCGAATATCTAGAAGAAATCTTACCTGTAAATAGATGAATTCGTCGTTCTTACCAAGTTTCTGACTTATAGTAGTCAACTCATAGACAAGTTTCGATCTTTGAGCCTGATATGCATACAATATGCAAAAATAGGTTTGTTTGAGGTTTCGTAGAATATTCTGAAGGAATCTTACCTGTAAATGGATAAATTCGTCATTTGTCATAACCTCGGAGCCAGGGTATGCAGAAAATATGTCAGAATAGGGCTTGTTTAAGGTCTCAAGGACATTTTTCAATCTCGGAGTCAGGTTATGCATACTGCATGCCAAAATAGGGTGTGTTTAAAGTTTCGAGGAATATTCCGAAGGAATCTTACATGTAAATGGATGGATTCTTTGTTCTTAGCAAGTTTCTGACTTAGAGCAGTCAACTCACGGCCAGGTTTCGATCTCGGAGCTTCTTGGTTCATATTTTGTATGTCGTTATACCATATTTGAAGTTCGAATCAACCCTAAGCTTCATATTTATCGATTTCGATGATGTATCATGCTTAGTTTGAAGTCAGAACCCTCCCGGAGCTTCTTGGTTCACAATATGTATGTTTTTATACCATATCTGAAGTTCAAATCAACCCTAAGCTTCATATTTATCGATTTCAATGATGTATCATGCTTAGTTTGAAGTCAGAACCCTCCCGGAGCCTATTGGTTCATAATTTGTATGTCGTTATACCAAATATCGAATACAAAGAAACACACCAATTATCAAATTCATTTTTCATTTTCCCGATTCATTCTTATACATTTTTCGGATTTTTTATACCAGAATGTCGATAACAATGTCCTAAATTTATTAATATTTTTTTTGGATTTTTTTCATGTCGAAGGTTGATAATTAAACCGAAAACATGAGCCCGTATTAACACAAAGAGAAACAAACAAGTTTCTCGATCTGTATGATCATCTTAACACGAATCTATACCGTTAGATAAATTCTTCAATCCGTATGACCTTCTTATCTACGGTCCAAAACCATTTGACCTTCTTACCTACACACAAAAGGAAAGGGAAAGCCATCGCTAATTCTCATCCTCTCACTCTCTTCTCTCCGCCCGGTCTCTTTTCTCTTTTCACCCGGAAGCTCATCAAATCCAGATCTAAACGAAATTCTAATCAACCCCATCATTGATTCAAGTTACACAAATCCAGAATTTTGATTCACCCACCAAAACCTCCCTCAACACTCGAGCTCTCTCTCTTTCTCTCTTTCTTCCTCTCCTCTTCCTCTCCCCCGAAGAACACCTCTCTTCGGCGCTCTCTCAACCCCCTGTTCTTCATCTAAATTTCTTGATTGAATCGACCCATATTAGTTCTCATCTAGAATTTGCGGTGAAAATCATCAAAACCTCAGTCACAGAAACTCATCAATCGAATACCTCAGATCCACCTTATACAAACCCTAAATCAAACGACACCAACTTCAATTCGTAATCTACTACCGATTTCTTATTTCACTGATTCAATCTCAGAACCGCTTTCAATTCTTCATTCAACATCTATCCTATCCATAAGAATCATACCTCTCCATCCCTGAACAACGAATCAACAACATAAAATTCATTATCTCCTCCATCTCTGATTAAAGTTTCTTAATTATGGGTTCAATTTATGGAATTGATGTTGCTACTGCGTGCTGGTAAAAATGAGTTGAGATGATGAAGAACTGAAAATGATGCACTAATTTGAATCACTAATTTTTGGTTTTTTGATGTATACTGAAATTGGGTTCATGGAGAAGAAGATTGGCTCGAAGTAATTTAACCATACGGTGTTATTATCAGATGGATGAATAGCTTCTATGTATAGGTTCTAAAATTTTAGTTGTATGTATTCTTATCAGAAGGCCGGATGGTCCATTTCACAAAACAGGAAAATAATTGGGGGTTTGATGAGTTTATACGATTCAATGAACTTACCGACCCAAGAAATGGGTACACGGTTAATGAGGCTTGCACTGTTGAAGTAGAATTGTATTTGTTTTCGAAACAAGATTATATTAAGGTTGGTAGCCTGTTGTTCCCAAATCAGTAATTAAGATAAATATTAGCTAGCCTTGATATATTGTGAACAAATAAATTTACTGTTGTGTTTGATTTTGTGATTGAGGAGTTGGTGCTCATGGAATCTATAAGTAGTGAAGGCCGAATTCTGGTATGAAGTTTGCTTGAACATGTTGTAGGGCTTTCAGGAAACCGTCTAAAAGAACGGAAAGAAGCTATGCGAGAAACCGAAATCGCATATTATTTCCAACAATCTTAAAGATGGGAAATTTGGAAAATTCTTTCATTCTCCGTGTGCTAATGATTCACACTACAATTACAATTTTGTACGAAGAGACATGTCCTTGATTAAAAAAAATTGGCATCTAGTTTGGTCTATTATCCATGATCTCATTTTGTGTCATCGTTTTTGCCAAGAAATGAAACGCCTTAGCTTTCCCATTAGTATGCTATGTTTATCAGATTTTGATTTCAAGGCTAAGTACTCCAAATACCAGTATTTGCTCTTGGCGTCATATGTACCATGGTGTTACCTTTTTTTCTTTGTTGTAGGTCCACTATTTGGGGTTGACTGTATGATAGGAGAACAATTTTAGAGGAGGAAGACGACTGGGTTTAATCTATTTGGAGGTTTGTTTTCAAATGTTGCCTTTAAGGGTTGCTATTTGGAGGATTTTTTAGAGGGCTGTTAATTGATTTTGTTATTTTAAGCGTATATTGCTTCTGTTTCATTTCTATGTATTTTATTGTTTTTCTTTGAGGGAATCAATGTGAAAGACTTAGAAATGTGAATTACTATCCTATAAGTTTATTTTGTACATGTTAATGGATTTTTTGAATGGTGATTTGTCTTTGAGAGTTAGATGTGAACTGAATGTTGAAAACCATGTTTTTATGTCACCTGTTCTCTATGCTCTTTAATCTACGAAACTGCCGCCCATAGGAAGGGATTTAGATAGTACTTCCTTGAGATGAAATGTTCATATATGTCTCCACTATAATGAGTTAAAAGGTCTTAGCTTTTGGATTTATCGTTTAGGAAATCTGTCCCCTGAAATACATCTTGCCAGGACTGAAATCTGTAGCTTCGCAGTTTTGTGACCATTTTTGCGCATACTTTTCACAGACCAAACGAACCTCGAATCTGGATTTTTCAGGTGCATTTAAAATCTGGGTCTTTGTAGTTTTAGAATTGTGGTGAATCTCAGAAATTGGAATTATAATTACGTCTGTGGAGCCTCGACAACGCAGGCTATTTGAGACGTCAGTTTTGCGACGTTTCTGCCCAGTTTTTACACTATGTACTGCTTGTTCCCTATATTTTTTGTTCTTTGAATTTGACAGATAAATCTGGGGATAGTTCCTTGCGGGATCCGTAGTCTACTCAATTACATTGCACATAAATATCACAACCCCAAGATATATGTTACTGAGAACGGTATGGACCGATAGGCCGTTATTACCTTTAAAGATTCATGTATTTATATGCTCATGTGTCGTTATCCAGTATTAATCCCACTTTGTGCAATTTATAGGAATGGATGATGAAGAAGATCCAAAAGCTCTTCTCCATGAGATGCTAGATGATACAAAGAGAGTTGGCTACTTCAAGGGGTACCTTGCTGCAGTAGCCCAATCAATCAAGTAACTCCTTATCATTCCCTCCCTCTCATTCTATTATGCATTTATCAACTTCTTTTTAGACTTATTCCGACTTAGTATCTGAGATAGGCACACATTAGGCAACTGCCTAGGAAGCTATGCTGAGTTATCTTATAATCATTGGATTGATTAAACATGTAACTCAAATTTGAACTTGTCAGTAAGAAGACTTTGTATTCTTGACACGCTGAGTGAAAACCAAATAGATATATACTAAAGGAGACCAGAAAAGAAACTATCTAACTCATTACATGGACAGGGATGGAGTGGACGTGAGGGGTACTTTGCATGGTCTTCCGTGGACACTTTGAATGGGCTCAAGGCTACACCAATCGTTTTGGATTGGTTTATGCTGATTACAAGAATAGACTTTGCCGGCATCCCAAATCTTCTACAATCTGGTTTTCTCATTTTCTTAAAGGTGATGAAGGAAAGGCTATTAAGGAAGACTGATTTTTCTACATGATTAGAGCGAAACCCATTATTTAGACTAAGATTTATCTGTCTATTGGGCTTAATTTTCTAATTATATTATTGAGGTGCAGATTAATTTTCTAATTATATTATTTATGTCCAGTAAATGTGGAAGAATGGGTTTTATTGCTGTTGGGAAATGAAAAGTTTAGAAAAGAAATTGAAACGTAGGGATTATATACTAGAGATCTTCCTAGAGTCGAAGCTAAGATATGAGAAGGATTCTGAGGAAAAATTGCTACCATTGAGCTAATTTGAGGTAGTTTTTCTACTCATTCTCTTTGAGATTTTTCTTATCCATTTGGGTTCACTTTTTTCTAGTTTTAGTTCGTTTCTGCTACTATTCGAATTCGTTGGCTAAGCTTGAATTTTTGGTGTGTTATGATGGATTAATGATTTTATTTTTGGTTTGGCCTAGGTGGTTGTGAAGCTGCAAAAGATGATACTACAGTGGTGCGCAAATGGCTTGTGCTGAGTTGCCCGAGTTTGTTGAGTTCAAGAAGCAGGGATTTGGAGAATGATGCTTTTAAGGATGATTACAAGGTACCTGTGGTGATTACAAGCTGATGTTTGCAGCTAAACTGAAGGTGTTGTGTAACCCAGACTACCATACTGGAACGGGTTTGCTACTTCCACATTTGTAGCAGACGCCCATATCTGCATTTTACGATTTGTATGATATTTATAGTCATGTTCAAAGAAATACTTTCGGCAATACGATTTCAACTATAATTTTTTTCGGCAATACGGTTTCAGCTATAAATTTTTTTTCAAAATTATTTTACGCACACAACTTCTAATAAGAGTTGTATTCCATATTTCAACTACACAAACCAATGGTTGTGAAAGAACTTCTTTACGACATAATTAGGTGCTGTCCAACATAGTTCTACAACACTAACAAGTGTCGTGCAAATCTTATTCATATTAGTAATAAGAGTTGTTACATATTTCCACAATACACATCCTAGGTTGTCTAAGATAGTCCTTCAACTTATACAAGTGTTGTGTTACATATTTTTACGATACACATCCTAGGTTGTCTAAGATAGACCTTCAACTTATACAAGTGTTGTGTTGCATATTTTTACGATACACATCCTTTGTTGTGTGAAGTAGTCCTACAACACAAGCAAGAGTTGTGTTAGGCTTTCAAAAAAAATCGAAAGAGAATCACAACTTTGGAAAAATATTGTGGAACCATGAATCACAACACCATTTACAACTCTTAGTCAAGTATTGTAGAAAAGCTATGACTTTCTACAATACCACCTTCCATAACCCATGAAATGGAGTTGTCGTAGGGGTACTACAACTCTTAGATTGTGTTGTAAACGTTGTTTTTTCCCGTAGTGATGCTTGAGTTGGTAGTGGTGATGAATTGATGCAGTGAGTGATATAAATGAAGCGTGGATGTATGGGGTATGAGCTATTTGTAACTAGAATTGTAACTAGTATTGATTTGATATAAAGAACTGGGTTTGCAGTTGTGGTGAAGTCACAATGGATGTGCATGTGGTAATTGAATGAAATGGATCGCAAGTATCATTATGGGAAACTGGTGAATGTTGATTTGAACTTCTTAGAGATATAATAAGTATGATGGTAGAACCTCAGTTGGTAATTCCTTTGAGAGCTTGCAGCTACTGCAATTACAGGTAAAATAAGTTTGCATTTATAATTGAATTAATGAATGTAAATTAGAAAATGCACCTGAGGTTATGGAATTATTTGATAGGGATGTTGAAATAGTAATCTTGTATTGGTGTCTGTGACAGAGAAGAGTTGAGTTAAATGGTGAAATGTAGAAAGCTTGTTACTTCTTTTGCAGGTAAACTTAGTTTCAGTTCTAAATTGTAGAATTCTGTTTTAAGTGAATTTGTTTGTATAATGATCAATGTTAGAATAAAGTTGATGAAATATAACTAGGATTAGAGTTGCAGGTGCAGTAGAAATCTTTGGTTTGTGCTTGTGGCTCAGGCCTGAACCTTATGCCTGTCTGACTGAACTTATTCAGTCTGACTCAATTGTATTATTATTTGACTTAGATCATCTGACTGAGTTAACTTAGTCTGAACTAGATTCAACTCACTGAGTTGACTCGTGTTACCAGATCGTTGACCTTGACCAGGGTTTGACCTTGACCCGTTGACTGTTAGTTGACCTTAGACCGTCAGTTCAACCGTTGGAGACTGTTAGTTGACTCAGATGGACTGGACCTTAGGATAATGGGATGGTCTAGAGGACTAATTATCCTATGTTGATGTTTTGGACCCTTTAAGGTTAATTTTCTTTTAGATTTGTATTTTGTATTTGGTTAATTTTCTTTTAATATAACCTTTTCATTCTCAAAAAAAAAAGCCTTTGATTCGTTATACAAAGTTGTATATCTTTATAAGACTTAGCTAATGGACTATATAACCAATCTAATTGAATTAGTAACTCTTAGATATGCTAAAGTTAGAGAACAAAAAGGGTAGAAACATAAATGGACTTAAAACCATTAGATAGACTGGTATGATTCTTGTGTGAGCCATTTGGGCTAGATTTTTAGAGTTGTTGTGTAATTAACAGTTAGTTTGTATTAACAACGATCGATTCAGAGGATGAACCAGTGGATCGTGGATCTTGAGATAGGCGCGGCTTGTCATCAAAAGAGGTGGGAATATATATTTAACTCTTTAGTGATTATTGTTGTTTTCTTTTACCAAAGTTTATGTTTAACAAATTCATGCATTGTCTGATTGTGTATTCTATGTATTGTTTTATTTAAAATTCTGAAAGTACTGTTGATTCTTTTAATCTTTCCATGGTTTGGAAAGAAGATGTAATGCTTTGTTCGTCTCTGTGAATTGTTTGGGAAATAAGAATTTCCATTTGATTGCTTGGAAAATAAGATTTTCCATCTGTGGTATATAAGGTAATGTTCCTTCATTTACTGGTGCGGGATGAGTCACCATATTTTTATTTAGGTGCGGGACGAGTCACCATATTATTATCTAGGTGCGGGACGAGTCACCATATTATTTAGAAGGAGTTAGATCCATATACATGATTATTTACCTTTGTGAATTGGTTGTGTTTTAGTGTTAGGGAAGACTTGAGTTGTTTTCAAATCATTTCCAATGATTACTGGAAAGTTAAATGTTATTCTTACTGGGCACCCCTTTTAGGGATGATGTGCTTACCCATTCCCACTTTCAGTTTCAGAGACAGATCAGAGTTGCGCAGCGAAAGCTTTAAGGGTTGGTTTTGTTAGTTGGATAACTTATACTATGTGTATTATATTGCATATTGTATCTTCAAACCAAATGACTATTGTATATGTATCATTTGAGAGGACTTCTTGTATTTATATGTTTCAGAGCGGGTTAGTTTTGGGTTAAGTTTGTTGCACATTTCTTAATTGAATGCTTAAGTTTATGATTTGGTTTCGTAGTGATCTTTATTTAGTTAATTTCTTGGATTAGCCAGCTGCTAGCTTAGGGGGCGCTAAAATAACATACCTAACCAATCTGAATTGGATCATTACAATGACCTAATACAATCTAGAGGTATTCATACCATGAATTTCATAGGCAAAATAGGAGATAAGGAGAAGAACTAATTTTAGAGAGATTAGACAGAGCTTGTGCCACTCTTGACTGGATGAAAAATTACAATAATGTTGTTGTTTATCATCTAACTACTCTAGGAAGTGATCATTGTCCTATTATGATTGTCTCCTCTAGAATGGATAATTCAACCAAAAAACATTTTAGAGTAAATAAAGCATGATTCAATAATTCTACTTATTCTCCTTTGATTAATTCTAAATGGGGATTCAATAATACTGGTTTTTATGCATTCAGGTTTTCCAATAATTTGTTTTATACTTAATATGCTCTTAGGGACTGGAATTATAATCATTTTGGCGATATTAGGAATCAAATATCTAAGTTACAATATCAACTCACTGGATTAACCAAAAATAGAAGTAACCAAAATTCTAATCAAGTCAGAGAACTACTGAGAAAATTAAGTTTTGGTATAATGCTGAAGAAGATTTTGTAGAAAGAAAGAAACAAGGATGATAATTTAAAATTTGATGATAGGAACACTGCTTACTTTCATCAGAAGGAAATTTTTTGGAGGAAAAGGACTCAGATAGATTATCTACAAAATAAATCAAGTGATTGGCTCACTGATAGAGAATGAACTGTTAAGTCATTTCTTTAATATGAGTAGAACTACTATCCCTACTAATCCCGTGAACTATCCGAACAATGTTAGTCCTTGTATTTCTGAAGATGATAATTTTATGATGAAGTTAAGAATATTGTCTTTGCCATGAAGCCTTGGTCAACTCCTGGTCCAGATAGATTTCTTGCAGGTTTATATCTGATTATGTGGGATACTATGGGTCAAGATGTAGTTAATATGGTTAGATTTTTCTTTGAATCTCAGCATATTCTAAAACAACTTAATCATAATTTCACTACTATTATCCCTAAGACTAAGTGTGCCCAACATGTTGTAGACTTCAGACCTGTTAGCTTATGCAATGTTTCTTAAAAATCATATCAAAAAATTTGGCTTCAAGATTTAAAAAAAAAATAAGTAAAATTATTCCTCCCAATTAAACTGCTTTTATTGATGATGGTAGACTTATGCACGATAATATTTTGATTGATCATGAAATGATTGACTCCCTTAAGAAGAATAAATCTAAGGATGGAGGCTATTAAACTTGACATGTCAGAAGCTTTTGACAGAGTTGAATGGTCATTTTTGATTGCTAATTTAAAAGCTCATGGGTTCTCTAACATTTGGTGTGCTATGATTGAGCAGTGTATATCCACAGTTTCTACTTTTATTCTTCTTAATGGATTTTATACTACCCTCAAAGAGGTCTAAGACAGGGAGATCCTCTATCTCCTTGTCTCTTTATTCTCTGTATGAAAGCTTTTAGTAGAGATCTTAGGTCCGCTGCAGATTCAAATTTGATTAATGGCTTTCAAGTCATTAATGAAGCTCCTCCTATCACCCACTTATTTTTTGCAGATGAATGATTAGTGTTAATTAAAGCTAGAATCCAAGAAACCAATCACCTAGATACAATTATTGACCAATTCATTAAGTTTTCTGGTCAAGCAGTCAATTTGGATAAATCAGTTGTGGCATTTAGCCTTAAAGTTTAACAATAAGACCACCATTTCAGGTATTCTTCAAATAAAAAGAATGACATTACAGGAAAAGTACCTAGGAGTGCCTCTCCTTCTTCAAATAGACAAAACTCAATCTTTTTCTCACCGACTGATAGTTACAAAAGAAGTTTAGCAACATGGAAAGGTAAATTTGTGGCACCTACTGGTACAACAGTTCTTATATAATTTTTTTTAGGTAATTTGGCTAACCACCACCTTGTAGTTTTTCCCATGCCTAAAACTATTACAGATTAGATGGATTTAGTTCAAATGAATTTTCAATAGGGAAAAGATGAAAAAGGTGGAGGAATATATCCTAAAAGATGGCTATATTTAGCTCTTCCTAAAGATTTAGGAGGTCTTAGCATTAGAAGGATAGACATTCTTAATCTTGCTCTTCTTACTAAGTTAGCATGGAGAATTATAACTCAGCAAGATGAATCATGGGTTCAAATCTTAAGATGCAAATACTTTAAGAATACTAATCCTCTTAATGGTGTTGTTTCTTTTCAGGGCACTTGGATATGGAAAGGTATTTGTCAAGGACTTGATATAGTTACACTAGTGGAAAATGGAAGTTAAACAACTGCCAAGACAAGAGGTAATATCACTAAAAACGACAGTTTCCATCAGTTGGAATTTAGAAGTAGTTTTTTCCAAAACGACTGTTTCTCGCTGAAGTTGATATCTTTAAAAAAACGACTTTCTCTAGCAGTACATCTATAAGTACTGATAGAGACAGTAGTTTATTTCGATTATATTTAATAAAAAAAAAAGATTTGATTCAGAAGAATCTGAAGCTGATTCAGCTGAATCTAAACTGGAATCAGAAGTAACAACAAAACTAAATTAAAAATGGAACCAAATAAAAATTTATATTGAAAGATAGATTCAATGTACAAATTCAACCCATTAAAATCACCAAAGTTTAAAATATGAAAATTTCAATACTAAGAACAATGTTAAACCCGAGTCTCTTTGACAAACCAAACAACCAAAAACTTCAATAATCTATCTCATAGACTCGTACACAGTTTATCATTTAACCTGCAAGACTGTGCCATCTATACCAAGTAATATGAAAGAATTAAAACAAAATATAGGTACCCAAAAGACTCGTGAAATTAGATAATGGTGTGAAGTTCCACTCTGCAACTAACCACCACGACTCTATGTAGCTTGTCTTGCATCAAGCTTTGATTGTTGTAGGTGTAGTTATTCTTCAACAATGGATACAACCACTCTTGTCCCTTTCTGGTTGATTCCATATAACATGCTTTGCATTGTAATTCTTTGAGTGATCACTGAAAATAACCATAAACCAGTCATTAGGATGCAAATCAGGATGCAGTTAGGTTGGCTAATAGTTTAAAGCTGGGAGAAATTGATGTTGAAATTGACATGTAAAATGTCTGCAAGAGCCTAGCTTTGTTACTTAGGAGACTTCAAGCATCCTTTTAGAGCTCCTTACCCATGGCAAACCAGCTACCCTCAGCTCCATAAAACATCACCACAAACCCCATCTTAACCAAACTCCTAACAAGTGCCAATTATCCCTCCTTCACTGCTTACCGCTTCACTGCTTACAGATTTCCCGAACCAGAACTTGATCAAAATCCATCTAGTTCACTTCCAAAATTCGAACTATTATACCACCATAACTCAGCCACAGAACAGGCCAAGATGCAACTCAAACAACCCCACACTTGGACTACTTGTAGCCTTGTTATTCCCAACTGAAACCAATAATTACCAGACCTGCACTTCGAACTCCAGCAATCTTTCTTCGTTCTTCTCACCATTAAATTCATGTCCTCCAGAGCCATAGTTAATAGCTACAAAGACCAAGATAGAACTACCATTTCCTGGACATCAATATAATCAAAACAACCCCCAAATTTGAGCCACAAAACTCTATAACCATTGGTAACAGCATACTTGTTTCAGTTGCATCTCAGCTGCGACAAAATCGCTGACTGTACAGCTAACGAATCCATAGCATCATCGTTTTCAATTTACCTTCTTTCTCAGCTTCTCAAAACTTAGCTCGTGTACATCACCGTAAGCAACCACATATACCTGCAGCAGCAACACTTCCTCATCTTGACTGCAAACCAACAACTCCCAATTGCAGTCAACAATCCCAATTCAGTTCATCCTTTAACATTAACTCGACTTGTACCAACCTCCATTCCATCTCGACTGCAAAACCGGCTACAAAGTCACCACCTATGTCTGACCTTCATGACAATCTCATCTACCAAAACTCATTGATTCAACAGCACATTCTTCATATCAGCACCTAAAAGAGTCCTAGCTGTTGCAACCTTCGTACACAACCCATAGATTCGCGGAAAACCAAATCATAGTGGTACATGATCATTCGCAATCAGACCGATAACAATATAACCGCCAAAAGATCGACTGTAATACCACCAAGAACCAGCCATTTCTCCTTGTTCTTCTCAACTGAAACATCACCAAACTGCTGCAAATTCGACCACACACTCAATAGTCACCAAACTCACTCCATTATTTCTTCTTCTTCTCGAATTTAGTAGATCAATGAAACAAACAATCATCTTATCAGTTCCTTGATTTCTTGTTGTCTTGGTTCAGGCAATTATGAAAAAATTTGTTGAGCATGATATAGTGGGGTTGCTGTGCATCGAGAATCGCCTTCTATGCCTCTCAAAATCCCTGCACAATGCGAAAAAACACAACCCATATTTCTGAACCATTCAAACATTCATTTACTACCATCAATCATCAAATCAACAGTCAACAGCTCCACCTTCTCTTCAATTGGTTTACTTCAGAACTTGACATATAGTTCGTACCACCATCTCCCTCATCTTCTCACTGGTCTCTCGCCTATTCTGAAGACCTACAAACTTGAGAAAAATACAGAGAAGTTAGTGAACAACATCTAACCATCTAGGATCTAGCAGTTCTACCGAAAATTTAAAAATTCTCCTCGGTAGAAACTATTACTATATCCTATAGGCCAAAGTATAAATGAAAAAACAAACAAGCTTATATTAAAACTCTGAAATTTGCCGTATGGAGGTGCCAAAATAAAGTGGAAATCTTACTTTCTCCTCTAGTTCTAGCAAATATGCAGCCTTCTTTGAGTTTGTGTTGAACTGCTGTGAGGATTTGAAAATTCATCTACAAGCTCATCCGCAACCTGAAATACGCAATTACCCAAGTACTTATTACACCATTAGTCAAGTAAAAAATTAATCAAGATCGGGGCAAAATATTATTCATGAACCAAAATGCGCAGGACGAAACAAGTGCAACCCATGGAGGAAGGTGTAAAGCAGGACTTGCATAAAAACTACACCTCTATCAACCAGTATTGCTGCTCCAGCAAGCCCAACTGCCTCAGCTTCTTTAGGTGTTAAGAACTGGCTTCTACCTGTCAAACAAGCATGCTCCAAACACGAAGAATCAGTGAATGGACTCTTGGCATTAGAGATACATTAGATATTATCATACCCGAAACAAAACCAGGTAGTTCACATTTTCTTACTTTTTGTTTTGAGCAGATAATTTCATGAAACATACATAATAAACCCACAGGAAATAGAACTTGGATAATAAAATGTGATGTGAACAAAATAAAATTGGATAAAATTGCACACTTGCACAGAGACACAACAAAGACAGTTAAAAGTGAGACATCTCATGTCAATAAAAAGTAAACAAAAATGGTTCTGTAGCCTAATTGCATATGGAACACCCATTTACATCTAGAGGGTTCCATGGTACAGAAAAAATTAACAAGACACTACAATATAAAGCCTCATGGTACACACTGCAGACAAATTACTCTCAATAGCTTCGCGAAAAAATGATGCAGCTGGGTTATTACCTACCAAATGCATTCCAGAATTTTGATAAATCATGGAAATATCCTTGACAGTGTACACATCAAAACAACCAGTCATAACACATGACCAAAATATCAGACTTAGCAGAACAAGACTTAGCTCAACATCATTACCATCTAGACTTAGCTAAAAAAAATTAGAGGTTAACAGGGTTTGTAGAACATAGATAATCTATTCAAGTTAATTACCCAAAGTTGAACAATTCATAACAATTCTGTAGTGTTGCTGTGTATTTCAGTGCAACCAAATTTCATATCAAATCCAAAATTTATGGAATCATGATGTAACACAATATATATAAATCAAATCCTAGCATAGATCTATCCCAAATCATGAACTAGCAGAGAGAAATTGTAAAAAAAAAATAGCTTCTGAAGAACCCAAAGTTGTTCAAGCATAAATTTCCGTGAATAGATAGTTATAGAGACGATTGAATTACCAAATACAAAACCCGTTGGTTAAAAAAATAGTTGAATACAGATTCAATTAGTTGTAACAAGATCAAATAGAGTCGAACCATACCTTCAATTACTAATCAAAAGAACACAGGGGGAAAACCCTCATCTCAAACACTTTCTACAGGATCAAAAAACAAAATCAAACCTTGTGGAATGATAAGAGGAGCCCCTGATTTAGTCAAATTGAAGTGGATGAAAAAAATCCCTAAGATTTATCTCTGAATCATGTAAAATTTAAGGTAAAAAACGTGAACCCCAGCTTGTACCGTTTCAGAAACACACGACCAGCAAGATGAGAAGGGTGAAATTATCCATAGCAGATACGAAGCAGATACTACGATAGATTAAACGTCCCCTAATGGGGCTACATGGCCGGAAAACCAAATCTAATCATCCTGACATAGAAAGGGGAGAGATAAAGTAATTAGATAATACATAGAAGCAATCAAAAATCAAACAAAAGAAGAATTAAGAGATTAAAAAAAAAATTAATCCTGATTTATTAATATGAAGAAGATTTGGAATCCCAAAAGTTTAAGAGATTAAAGGAAAGAGTTAATGTATAAAGATAATTCGGAGAATTGAAAAAAGAAATCAATCAAAAGAGGATAAAAATAAATTAAAGAGAGATTATGTCTAAATCCTAAACATGCAGTTGATTTAGGTTCCAGAAATGTTCAAATCAGAATCGAACTAAAAGCCCCAAAAAACCACCAACTAACAGACCCAAACCATAGATCTAGAAAGAGGTGCACTCACTGATCGATTATTCATGAAAAGAGAAAATCCACAGTAAAATAGAACCTATACATACCTAATTACAGTAGTTACAAATGAATCTTACTCAATTTAATCCATAAAGGACCAAATCAGACAAGATTCAAAGAGAGCAGATGAATTTTTTTTTTTTTTTGGTCGGTGTAGATGAGAAAAATAGGAAAGAGAGAGAGGTAAAATGAATGGATTCAGAGATTGAGGGCATGAGGCTAGATGAATTGGATTTTAAATCGAGAGAGATTTTGGGTTTTTATGAGAGATTGAAAGAGATTGAAGTTGAGTGAATGGATAAGAAGAAGAAGATGGCGTGTGGGTATTAACGCCTGGAACTGCTATAGAAACTAGTTTCTCCCATAGTCATTCTTTTAGTCCATAAAACAACCATAATTTATTATTAAAATACACCTTTATAAAACGACTGTGAATGCAAAACGTTCAATTTTTTTCATGAAAACAACTGTGTCTCACAGCACCTATAGTTACCACTAGCCCAAGGAAGTCGTTTTATTAAAGCCCATGAAGTTGTTTAAAACCCATTATCCACTAGTGTTAAAAGATATTATTTCTGGGAAATAGGAGATGGAACTCAAATTGGTATCTGGAAAGATAATTGGATTTCTAATAGAAACGAACCACCAGATTCTACTATCTATTCTTCAAACATGAAAACTTTCAGTCAACTCATAGATAGTGATTCTCATGCTTGGAAGGTTAATACTCTTATAACCCTATTTGATGAAGATACAGTCAATGACATTATGAAAATTAGAATTCCCCTCACTGGTCAAGATCAACTCAGATGGTCCACTGCCCACAATGGTTGCTTCTCAGTTACAACTGCTTATAGAGTTATTTTGAATGAATCATTAGAGATCTCTCCTTCTAAGAATGATATGTCAGTAAACTGGTCTTCCTTCTGAAAATTAAAACTTCCCCCCTAAGATACAACACTTTATGTGGAAGTGTTTGCACAATTGTTTTTCTACTAAGAATCAACTAGCTAGAATCACTAAGCACAAGTACACCTCATGTCCTTTGTGTAATAATGGCATTGAATCCTTACAACATCTTTTCATTGATTGTCCTGTGGCAGCCAGTATATGGAATAGAGAGTTAATCTCAATATTTTTAATTCCATTTGTAACTATAATTTGCACAATTGGATTTGTAACATTCTTAATACAGGTTCTACAAGTACACAAGTGGATCTTAAAAGCTTTGAATATACCCGTTTTATAACTTGGTACATTTGGAAGGCTAAATGTGCTAAGAATTTTGAAAATTATCAGTTTAATATTCCTCATATTTCTGAAAGCATTGTGAATCATCTTGATGAATGTCACAATTCCTTAGTTATTGTGGATAGGTCTGATACTGGTACTGTAAGTCATTTATGGAAACCAGCAATGCCTAGTGTAGAGAAAATATATTTTGATGCCTCCTTTATTAGTAGCTCTGTTCCATCTGGTATTGGACTAATTTTAAGGAATTCTGCAGGGTACTACGATAGAGTGCGATGTATCCCTCTCAAAGCATTAGATGCATAACAAGATGAGGCAGTAGGAGAAATGGAAGCAGTTCTATGGGCAAAGGAAAGAGGGTTTCAAAGGATTCATCTAGAAGGTGATTGTGTGAATATTGTTAGAGCGATTCAAGGACATCCTACCTCAGTCAAGTGGACAACAAATACTATCATTAGAGATATTCTCTTCTTATTATAAGGTTTTGAACAATGGGAAATGTAGCTATGCACACAGAGTTGCAAATAGCTTAGATGATTCTTTAGATAAATTTGGTAAAACTCAAAATAGTTTGGTTGATTATTATTCTAACTGGCTTGCGTGTATCAATAGCTTGATCTTAAGTGACCAAAACAGTATTGTAGCTTCTTAAATTTATCAATAAAGTCTATTTTCCTATTAAAAAAAAAAGGTCGGTCCAACAATATCCCATGCTGCAATATAGAACTTACTCGAGTACTCATCAGGTTCGTGATAGCCCCTATCAAAAAGATACTCTGAAGGCTTCGGGATCGAGGTCTCATTAGACGAAGAAGACCCTGGCCAATCCACGTGGCCTGCTTGACGAATGTCAGCGATGGAGACATCGTAAATTGGTCCGTGGACATCGCTATCAGTCCTCTGTCCTACTACAAGTGCTGCGACAACTTTTCTAAAGTCCGAACAATTGTCGATCACCAGATTCGCTAGTCTGCTATATTCACCCCATCCCACAAGCACAAAACCTCGACGCGGAATATAATCCTAAAGTACTCCAAAGACTCAAATAATGTACGTAGATATATAAAATCAAACCAATTCTCAAATCGATCGATTATGCAAGATTTAAGTGGAACAGCCATAACAACTCTTTTAGGTAATTTATTTATTTATAACCAAGCGGATCTAATTCATCTTTGTTTATGTAGAATATATATGACGTCCTCTTTTTTGCTCGTATAAAAAATATACTAATGCCACAAATAATTTGATAATTTTTAAATTACAATGATTATTGCATCTCTATTTTTTTATTATCGTTACAATGTGATTTTTCATGGACGAAACGTGATTCTTGAAAGACCAAGTTGTGCTGCTTGCCCAAGTTAAGAGAGAACCGATCATGCTGCCGTTGAAGTAACACTCAATTCATGCATTGATGCATATACCCCATTTTCTATTTTCATAAGCACATCATGCCTTCCTTGTTCGATGATCATGCCGTTTTTTACTACTGCTATTATATCTGCCCCTTTAACGCTTGAAAGGCGATGAGCAACCACAATATTTGTTCTATTTTGCATTACTCGTTCAAATGCTTCTTGTACTAAATATTCAGATTCTAAGTCCAAAGCACTTGTTGCCTCGTCGAGTAAAAGGATCTTAGGATTTTTCAGTATCGCTCTAGCAATTGCAATACGTTGTTTTTGGCCCCCGGATAACTGGATCCCTCTCTCCCCAACTAAAGTTTCATATCCATTCGGCAATGATGATATGAACTTGTGGGCATTTGATGTATTCGTGGCTGCAATAACTTCGTCTTCAGATGTCATTCCTTGTTTTCCATACGCAACATTAGCTTTGATTGTGTCATTAAAGAGTATAGGTTCTTGACTTACTACTCCCATTTGTTGCCGCAGCCAATTTATCTTAAATTCTTGGATTTCCACTTTATCTAACATTATACTACCCGACTCAATATCGTAAAATCTTTGCAATAGATTTATCACTGTTGATTTGCCACAGCCACTCTCTCCGACAAGAGCAACAGTCTGGTAAACATTTATAAATTTTGAAATATGATCAATATTCGGTTAGTATAACAGTGTTAAAAGAATTTCTGTATGGTTCATTTATGCAGTTATAAAGGTACTTACCTTTCCAGCTGGGATGCTCAAACATAAACTTGTGAAGATTGGTACATTGGGACGTGCAGGGTATCTAAAGTTGACGTTTTTGAAATCAATATCACCTCTCACATTGTCAAGTGTTATACCCATGGTATTGCTTGAATCAATCTTTGGTTGGCTATACAAAATTTTGAAAATAGAAGCAGCAGAAGTCCTTGCTTTGCTGAAATCTGGAGCCATACCATTAGTTTCTGAATTTTCCAGAACGGAAACAAGCAACACCAAAATCACCTATGAAAAGAAATTTTTTGACGCATTAGAAATAGAAACTATATTGAGATCTTTTTCCTTAAGAATAGAACGACATCATTTCCAAAAGAAAATGCATAAATGTCGTACCCTGAAAACTTGCTCGAAAGTGGCCTTCCCATCTTTCACAAGACGTGCTCCAACATAAAAACAAAGAGAACCAGCAGAAAAGATTATGAACATTGCAAAGCCAAGTGAAATGCCACTTATATATCCATGTCGAAATCCTTGTTCCATCAAATTTGTGCACTTTTTCTGGTACAGATGTAAAACTTTTTCTTCTGCATTAAACGATGCAACTGTGCGGATTCCTCCTACAGCATCATATGCAACTTGATTTGCTTCTTCATACTTTACCTACATGTATGTAGATATCGAAATTGGTTAAGATTTTAGGTGCACCCTAGCTACTGCAAATTTACAGTGGAGAATTGCTGACCTCGTCATCACTGTTTGAGCTTTGTGAAAACTTCATTCTTAAGTATCCTTCCGAAGCTAATAATGGAAATGCCGCAAGAATCACTAGTGTTAACTGCCAATTGGTTGTAAATGCTATGATTACTGCTGCTATGTTTGTTGTTAAGTTCTGAACCCATAAAGCCAATGAGTCTCCGACAAGGTGTTGAACCCTCAAAGCATCCGTAGACAACCATTTTTCAATTGCGCCGCTGAAAATGAAACAGAAAATAAAACTGCAATAGAGCAAGAGTTATTAATTGAAGATATATGAATAAACATGTCTGAGATGTTACCTTGAATTTGCAGGGTCATCAAACCAGCTAATTTCTTGGTGAACTATCTTTCTGAAGCACATGGATCGCAGACGTTGGACTAGTTTACCTCCTGCAATTCCTATCAAGTACTGCTGCATTGGCATAATAGCGAGACTAATACAACCCAGCACGACAAACATTAAAGACCAAAAAACTGAATCTCTTCGAAGCTCATCTGGTGGTTCATAAAAAGTTTTGAATATTCTCGAGAATAGGAATCCAAGGGTTGGTGGTATTAGACCTCGAATAACCGAAGCAATTGATCCCAACAGTAAAATCACCGCTTCTGGCTTGTTAAAATATGCTAATTGCTTAAGAGAAACGTGTTGTAGTAATTGATCTTTTTGATTGTTCCTTTCATCGTTGTTCATATCTTCTAATTTGATCATATCTCGGTCAGATACCGTATTGATTAAACTCATGTTTAGAGATCTTATATTTGTATCGTCGTCACAAATATCATCTGAAGGTGGCATATGGTCGACTTTAGAAGCATCTCCCTGAAGACGTATAAGCTGAGAGTAGGCTCCATCAGGGTTCAAGATCAATTGCTCATGGTTTCCTAAGCCAATGTCAATGCACCAATCAAACTGATGATTTCATGGAAAAGTTGAAAAAGTATACGAACTTCCAACTTACCCTGCTCAACAATTTTTCCTTCATGTACTACAGATATGGTTTTCGCATCTTTGATGGTAGTCAAGCGATGAGCGGCTATTATAGTTGTTCGATTAAGCATAATGAATTCTAAAGCATCTTTCACTAGCTTCTCCGATTTAACATCTAATGCGCTTGTAGCTTCGTCAAGAAGTAGGATCTTTGGGTTCTTCAAAATTGCCCTTGCAATTGCAATCCTCTGTTTTTGCCCACCCGATAGCTGAATCCCACTAATCATTGTCTCAATTCCCTGTCAAAATCAAGAAAAAAGAGTTGATATATGAAAGATTTTTACTTATTTCCAAGGAAAGAGTTTAAGTGTTACCATAGGCAGCTTATCAACGAAAGCTTCAGCATTTGCAAACTTGAGTGCTTGTTTAATTTCTTCATCGGTTGCATTTTCCTTTCCGTATATGATATTCTCTTTTATCGTAGTTGAGAACAATATGGGTTCTTGGCTTACAAGTGCAATAACGTTCTGCCTAACCCACTTAAGCTGTAGTTCCTTCAAGTTAACACCGTCTATGAGTACGTTTCCAGCTTGAGGATCATAAAACCTCTCAACAATACTAATCACTGTAGATTTTCCACTTCCGCTCTTTCCGACTAAAGCTGATGTTGTTCCACCTGGAACGTACAGTGAGAAACCTGATAATACTTGAACTTCAGGTCTTGTGGGATAACTGAAGTAGACTCCATTGAAACTTACTTCCCCCTTGATGTTTTCTAATATAATTCCTTTGGTTTCTGAGGTATTCATCAATGGCTTTCTTTCCATTACTTGGAACATCTTATAACTCGCCGTTTTCCCAGCTGTGAATGCATTCAGGCACGGAAATGCTTGACCCAGTGCTCTATCAATTATCAGCACGAAAACGGGTGAGTAAGATAGAATCTGAAAACTAATTCAGCAATTATTAATGAAATTAAGGTTACTTACATTCCACCTATTACTAGACAGAAAATAATGTTGATGATATTCCCACCATTGAAGCCTTTTTCAACGATCAAGTTTGAGCCATACCACAACGCAAGTCCATCAAAGCTATATATAAATAAAAGCGCTATGCCAGTCCCTAAACCGGAAGCGAATGCTTGCCTTGACATGAAAACATACGTTTTTCGTAGTGGTTTGTTATATTTTTCTTTTGCATCATCTTCTCCTGTAAAAGATGCTACGGTTCGTATAGCACCTAAAATTTGTTCCACAACTTCTGCAGCCTCCGCGTTTGCTGCTTGTCCTTGAAGCGAAATGCTCGATATGTATTTGGACATGAAAACACCTGTAATTGCCAGCGGAGGAATGCATGACAATACCAAAAGGGAAAGGAGCCAACCTTTTGTAAATGCAATTGCATTTGCAGTAACGAAAGTCGACATGAATTGTAAGAACTTCCCAACCTAATTACAAAACAACACGGACAGAATTCTCAGCCTTCCATATATATACAACAGGCAATATCTAACATACATATTCATAGCCAAACAAGTCACTTATTCTTGTATTCATTAGATCCAGGCAGCACAACTATCCTGTTGGGATGTCACGCCTTATGTGGCCCAACAGTCTGGCCGCCCCTTAACCAACATGGGGAGTTATCTAGCAGGAGTCCTTTATGTTTACAAAACATCCAGGAGACTCATTTTGTGAGTTA
>JAJJWX010000335.1:0-10248 GCA_023529315.1 Papaver bracteatum
GGTTATAAACCAAAGGGGTCACTATACATGTACAAAAACCCCAACAAAACAAATTGTTCACAAAAACCCCATTTAACATAAACTGTCTTTATTAACCTTCTAGTTTAAATCACCCCAACAAAAATAAAAACAACCCCACATTTAATTTTAAATCACCCTAACAAAAATAAAAATCAACCCCACCGCCACCACAACTGCCACGCCACCACAACCACCGCACCGCCGCCGCGCCACCGCCACCGCACCACCGCCGCCGCCGCCACCGCACCACCACCAACCACCACTGCCGAAACCTCCGACCACCACCACCGACCACCGCCGAACACCACCACCAATGCCACCGCCGTCAACCACCACCGCCACTGCCAACTTCCGTCGTCATCAACCGACCACCACCACCAACCGCCGCCGTCATCAACCGACCACGACCACAAATAATTAATTTCATTGATCAATGTTCAACAAAATGAGAAAAAAATGATGAAACCAAACTGAAATGAGAAAAAAAATGATGAAACCAAACTGAAATGAGAAACAAAATGATAAAACCAAACTGAAAAAATGATGGAACCAAAATTTCTCGTGAAAAAATGATGAAACCAAACTGAAAAAATGATGGAACCAAAATTGGTTTCACCAAAAAAAGATGAAACCGAAATTGGTTTCATCATTTTCCACATATTTTCATTTCACCAATAACCACCGCGACCAACACCACCGCCAACCACCGTGACCAACTACTATGACCATTGCGCAGCCACCACCACCACAATCCATCGCATCGATTCATTGCACCACCACTACCAGCCACCTCCACCATCCAACGCCACCACCAGCACCACAACCGTCCACCGCCATCACCAACCACCAGCACCACCAGCACCGTGCCATTGCACCACCACTGAAATCTGCCCAACCAACTGCAACATATCCTGCAAAACCCAAAGGTATCGTGAGGAAAGGTGTGATGCATCTTGTTCTCATTTTGGGCTTTAGTCACAGAACACCCATGTTGGATCTGTTTGCAACAACATAACATATGAAGCTCCAAACCCAAAAGGAAAGAAGAAAGCAAAGAAGTATATGAATCTTTAGATGTACCTCCATTATGTGGGTTGTGTTTATGATGACTCTATTTTATATTTCAATGTTTAAGACAATTTATGGAAGTTATGTTAAGATAAGACAAAGGAGAGTTAACAAATAGAATGCTTTTATTACTATTGCATTACATTTCACATTTTTCTTGAATTCTTACATACTTCATATACTTTTCCTCGAGTGTTTTTTTGTTTCTATAACTATTGCATCCGAAGCCCATCCGAATGCTTCATGGTGTTTGTTGTTGCGTATAAGGTAAGAAATGTTGAGATTATGCTTGATTCTTACACAATTTCAATATGAGTTTGGAATTACAGTTCTCAACACCGTTGATTGTTAAGAGAACAATTTTGAAAATAATGATTGTCTTCTCCACGAGGAGTAACTCGAGGTGATGGGAAGCTTAATTGGTAGTGCGTCTCTTTGGATTTGATGCAAGATCAAACCACTCAAAGTAGTTGCAAAGTGGATTCAAACACTTGAAGAATTTTCTTCCACTACTTTCACTGCTTTTAGATCTCGCAGAGCCTCACACCATTACAAGGTACATGTTTGCACTCAATAAAACCCAAGGACAACCTTGGTTTCATGATCTTCTTCAATGTCACACATGAAACACATGAGTTTGCTTTGCCGTTGCGTTGAAGTTGAGGCTTTTGAAACATCCACCCACCACCCATTTTAGATCCGGAAAGAGTCACCAAAAGTAGAAAGTAGATGTGTGAGAGAGAGATAATGGAGTTTCTGTGAAAGATGATGTATATATGGAATAGAAGAAAAAAATGACCGTTCTAATGTGGGCCCAACAACGTGTACACCGCTTACGTGGAAGAATAGACGAGTTGGCAAGTGACTTGGAGGATTTAACTGCCGATGTGGAGGTTAACTTTCCGTTAGCCGTTTTTTCTAAAAAACGGTCAAAACGGGAGTACATTTGTAAATGTCAAAAAAACGGGGGTACATCTGTATGCGCCTATAAAAACAGGGGTACATCTGTATTTCACCCATATAGTTTTTGATGATGTCTTTAATGAATGTACAGTAATGCAAAGTGTTTCATAAATTTTAAATTTTATGTAATTAAAATTTCAAATTCTTGGAGATGTTCATTTATCTGTCAAATCCAAATGGAGCATTGAAAACGTTTCTGCAAACATGAGTAATGATATTCATATTGCGCGGAAATATTTTTTACCTCCATTTGGAATGAGATAAATAGTTTATGACGAACTCTGAACAACATGATGTGAGTTGTTGTTGTGGTCAAGGATTCTTTTTTATAAAAAATTTATTACTATATATGGACTAAAGGAGTACTAAACTTCCTGAACCCTTACTTCAAAGAAAGGAGTACTAAAGGAGTACTAAACTTCCTGAACCCTTACTTCAAACAAAAGCAGTTGCTTTGGAGAAGAATTATTCAAGAGAAAATGAAAGCAAAAGTAGAACATCTCTAGGTGAAAGACTCAAATAAGCCTGGGAGAGGGTTATGGAAAGGTATACAGAAACAGAAGGTCATAATAGAAGAAATATCAGAAGTGCAAATCAAAAAAGGGGATGCTGTCTTATTCTGGTGGGACAAATGGGTAGGCACTCAAGCTTTGAAGCTTCAATTCCCAAATATCTTCAAAATATCCTCTCAAAAGAATGCCTCTATCAAAGATGTGATTGCAAATGGTGCTTAGAATCTAAAATTTAGAAGAAACCTAAATCAACCGGAAGTGCATGAAATGATAGCTTTGTTTGCAGATATTGGGATCCCTCCTCAGCTGGATGAGAATGCGGAAGATGAAATTCTCTGTAATGTGGCAGGTGGTTTCAAGGTAAAATCATGCTACAACTGCACTCATTCAACAACCGATCAGCAGACTCGTAAATTATTCCAAGAACGTATTTGGATTCATTTTGTGCCTCCCAAAGTGCAGATGCTCTTGTGGTTTGCTGCACAGAACGCAATTGCCACTTCTGACAATCTTATTACAAGGGGATGCTCTATTCCATCAACCATCTGCTCATTATGTAACACACACCAGGAAAAGGTTAACCATCTTATAATACATTGTGAGTTTTCTCTTTCAATATGGAACTACTTCATTTGGGGTTACAATGTCGATTTTTAAAAAGTATACTATCTCTGGCCAATTGGAAGCTTGGAAGCTTAGAAGAGGAAGGCATGGAGGAAGAAATATTTGGCCATTAATTCCTTTTGCAATTGTCTGGGCTATGTGGACTGAGAGGAACAAAAGAGTAATGGCTCATAAGCGGCCAAAAAGCACAGCATAAATAATAAATGAAGTCAAGTTGTTAATCTACATTTGGGGTTCTAACCAAAAATGGTTTGGTCAATATGTTTTTAGAGACCTTGTTACTCATTGGAAGGTAATGATAGATAGAATGTAAGGTCTTTTTGTCATCAAAATGGGGGCTTCTAGCCTTGTTACATTTTTTTCTTAATATATTCAACCTTTCTACTCAAAAAAAAAAAACTTCCTGAACACTGGTACTTGGTAAACGCTAATTTAATTACCTTTGTTTGACCAATTATCCTTTTGAGAAGAAGAAGAGAGAAAAAGGAGTCCAACTTTGTGCACCCTTCTAAAACCAGGGTGCACGTTCCGGCATTTCTGATTGGGTTAAATAAAAACTGCTGGTTTTGTATTATATATTTATTTTATTTTTTTATTTTTTTTTGATCATCAAACCACAAGTATTTCATTCCATAAGAAACGTTTACATGATGGTTTTGAAGAGAAACACGTACATCATAACATGAAAAAAAAATACAAAGAAAGATACAAAACGTAAATAAATCGCGAAGAGAAAGAGCGATCTACCACGATAGCACCCAAATCTTGTACTATGAGATTGGAGAAGGAATGACATAAGAATCCATAATTCGACCATTTTGATAGATTTTTTTCTTCTTAAAAGAGATGCTCCTATGATAGAGGAGTGATATGCCCAAAAAATTCTTCATGTGCAACAAACCCTAACTCAAGATATATTTTTTCGATGAAGAAGAAATTGATCTTCGCCCTGTCAATCGGCCATGATGTACTTTTATCAAGAAAACCAAACACCTAACAAATCGTTAGAAAGAAACACTATAAAAGTGTAGATAAAATCGCCCAAATGATTAAGATAAAAATCGCCTAATAGCAAAGAAATTATTGAGAACAACAAAAATAACTAAAAACAAGAAAGCTTTTTGTTTAGATCTAATTTCCTAAAAGGACTAAATCTGAGCAAAGGAGGAAGAAGAAGTTGATGGGTTTTTCTCCAGTTTTGGAGAGGTGGGAGAGAGAAGAGAAATGGCAATTAATCTTATTTTTGTTAAACTTTTATTTAAATATTGCATCGAAAATATGCGAAAACTACTCGTACTGGGTTTGTTAAGATTTCCAAGTTTCTTTCTTTTTCTTTCTCTTTCTTGTTTCTTCCATTATCAGTTTATCACTGAAACTAGCAGATGAATCCATCAAATTTTTATGAAGCTTCTTTCATGGTCGTGATATATACGGTGATTTTGGATTTATTTTATGATTATGGGTTCTTGTCATTCTTCCTAATTATTCTCAATATAGCAAGGATTAATCAAGTTGAAAAACAGAGTTAACGATATTAAAGAATGAAGTTTGGAACATTGGGTGAATTAGAGAAAATGAAGCATTGGAAAACTCATCTTAACGAGCGACAAATTCTCGTCAAAATCAAACCACGCAGAAAACTTATCCAAAGATTCAAAATTATAAAATTTGTGATTATCAAAGAGACATGTATATTCTAAGGATCTTAATCTATTAGCTACTACACATAATGAATTCTCATAAAATTAGTGAATTAATGATCTGATCAACATTTGATTCCACCGTCAATACATCGTTCCCTAACCCAACAACAAATCTTTATTTCTGCTGCAACAATTCCTTCTTCGTTAGTATCTTGCAAATATAAAATTAGGTTGTTGCAGAGATCATTTCCTGCTTGGTCTAGAATCTACTGGAAAAAAATTTGCTACCAATTAAGCACAGGGATCACTTTTTCGGTTCTTCCCAGATCCTTCATATGCAGATACATAATATCGCCAATCATCTCCTTCAGTTGACTTCAATTTTTTCTTTTTGTAATTCTCACTACAGAAATTCATCCAAGGCAAAACAAAAATAACCACCGATCAAAAAAAAAAAAACAAAAATAACCATCACCTTAATAACATGCTTAAAAAAAAATCACCCAAATAATAATTGGGAATCACAAGAACCAAAATGGATATTGTTCTCTTTTTTTTTTCTTGTTGATCAAAAAATTAGTCATGCCCATGCTTTTTAGTTAGATCTCCATCCTCTCTGCTCTCTTGTAAAAGTTCTGCTTCTTCTTCAACGTAATCATCGTTTTGGGAATAGAAAAAGAGTTTCTTATTATTATTATAATTTGTGAATGGAAAATATTTTTTTATACGGAAGTAATGGAAGTAAAATACTGGAACTGGTTTTCGAGAGAGAAAGTCCACCAACCAGGACGGCCGGAACGTGCACCCCGGTTTTAGAGGGGTGCACAAAGTTGGACTCGAGAAAAAGAGTAGTGATTTCAATACTAGTGACAAAACCCCTGGTAATAAACAAGATATTAAAAACCCTACTATATTATTTCTATCAAATAAAAACTATTTCAACAAAAATACGGACAAAAACCCCAAGCCAAATAATAATAAGAAAATTTAGTTTTTATTATTTAAAAAAATAACAAACATGCCCTTTTGTCTAACTTTTCTTCTTCTTCTCTGATTTCATTTCTTCTTTCTTCGTCTCCTTCTCCCACCACCATCATCACCATTTCCACCACCGTAAACATCACCACCCCCAACTCCTCGTCGCACCACTACCACCATCAACACCGCCGCAACCAGATCTAAATCCTCTTTCAAGTGAAATTCAGTGCCCTAAATTCAGTACCCTAATTTGATTACTACTTCAATTCCAGTGGTATGCAGACACATGAAGATGAAGAAAAAGGTAAATTAAGGTTTCTTTTATTTGAAGGCTTATTGTGTTTCCCAGAATGGTTTTCTCCTCCTCTCAAAATCACATCGTACCTTTCCCAGATCAAAATAAGCAAAGGATCGATTTCTACCCAAATTTTGTTACGAAAGCAGTAATTGTTTCGCCTAATTTTTTGTGATTCTGAAGCCGATTCGACCTCGGGGTAAGATGTGATGAAGACCTCAGTGAAACAGATGTTCGTAATTTGGTAAGAAATTCATTTTGATTCATTGATAACTACTATACCCAACTTTATTTCGATTAATTATGTACACTGGGTGTGGGTATTGATTTCTTTGCTGTGAAATTAGTTTTCCTTTTTTTTTTTTGAATTTTTTTTTTGCTGTATTGGGTTTATTTGTTCTTCAATTATTAATGGATGGAATTGGTATGATTTTGTTTGTTTTTGTTGAATGGGGTTGGTGATGATTGATTTCTTTAGTTTTGCTTTTCCATGTGTGAAGCTGTTGGTATTGAATTGAATTGATTTCTTTAGTTTTGATTTCTGTTGTTGAATGGGGTTGGTGCTGATTGATTTCTTTAATTTTGATTTTCGTTCAATTTCTCCAAATTGTATTGAATTGCCCTGAAATATTACTAAAACCAAATTATTTTGATTAATTTTTTGACCATAGTTTTTGATGATGATGATGAAAAGTGTTGAATTTTTGGTGTAGGTTGTGGTGGCTCTGGTGCAGGTGGTGTATATCACCTTGGAGATATCTAATTGTCCCCAAGAGTATCCTGAAACTGATGCCCACCAATACCAACAACCCAAATCCTGGCTTGCATTCCAACCTCCATCAATAAATCCCAAACATAATAACATACGCCGATAAATTTCGTGTCTCGAGCACATGCCAAATGTTATTATCAGGTGATGCAAAATCGTTGCAGCTGGAGAGGTTCTGAAAAGGCATGTCCAGATAATGGGGACTCTAGCTACTCAAGTGCTGGCGCACAGTGCATGTGCTTTTTGTTTTTTACCACCAGTTCATGAATTTGCTCTCTCTCTCTCTCTTTAAATGTTTGCTTTTGTTGTCCTATGTTAGTGTTACCATGCTTGGGTTGCATTCTTTGGTGGCATGCATTACAAGTTTATGTCATGAACAAGTTTCTTCCATCTTCTTTATAGTTGTTGATACTGTTAGATAACTAATTTATTTTTCCGTTTAACACAGCAAAAATTAGATGGTTAATGATTTAACTGCGTGTAGGTGGATTCTTCTTAGTATTTTTCTGTTCATAAATCTTGCTGACTTACGAACAAAACTAACTTGATGGTCGGAATTGAATGTTGTTTTTAGTACTCCCTTCTTATGCAGAGAATGTGACCAGAGAGAATTTTCTATGTATTGATTGTTTGTTGGGCATTTTCAAGTTGGTAAAAATCAGAGAAAACACATGATTCAGAGTGGTCCCTTTAGTACTATAGGCAAACAGCCTCACCTTAATGATTTACTAACAGTTTTATTACTATAGGCAAACAACACCACCTTAATAATGCAGGATAAGTCATGTGAACTGCCCGTGTGTAAATCGCAGAATACATGACCTGAATGCTGTTGTGCCTATACTTCGAAAAAACCTTGTTTTTCATGGTCAACTTTTATGCTTAATGGAATTAGGAGCTTTGGTGAATCTTCGTACAGAAATGTTGTCTGGTATGGTTTTATAGGTTCCCACTGGACGGTCTTCTTGTATTGGCACTGGCATGCATCTCTTGAATTTTTATCTATGATGGAAGTATTTTCTTTGGTGTAAGTATGGTGTTAGCTAGCTTAAAAAAATGCTCATTTTTGCTCATTCATTAAAGCAGTGTTATTTTTTCCCCTATATCCTGAAACAAGATTGTAATTCTAGCAATTCATGACTGCATGCTCAAGATTGAATTGATTGGTGTTCTGTTTGCTTTTTCAAATGTGCAAATAGAATTTGATTTTGTTTCTCATTTTGAATATTTAATGTCAATGCCAGTTCATGAATGTTTGTGGGTTTTTTCTTTTGGTGTTCTGCATTCAGATGTTTAAGAATGTTAACACCTCATGGAATATCTCACTACTGGGAGAAACACCCACAATTCTGGGTAGTAGAGCATTCTAGTGATTGTGACTCTTTCCCTTTACCATGAATGTTACTACAAATACTTTTATAGTAAATTGATTTTATATTTTGTTTCTTCTCCAGCTCAAAACCAGATCACAGTAAATGATTGAACAAGGATTCAAAGATACTGTTGGATGAACAAAATGGAGATGGTGCTCAGTTCAAGATTGCAGGCTAAGTAGCTGGTGCAGCTGGAGTTGGAGATGGATCTGAGGAGGTTGAATACAATTACAGAAAACTGAATCGATGCTTGAGCAATGGTGGTTGAACTGGCTTGAGATGAGATTACTATGGCTGAAGACAGTGGCAATGAAGCTGAGATGGGGAATTACGAGTTTGGTTGTGATGTTCTTGGATTTTTGGTGGCTTGAATCTGTCATAAGTTTGGTTGCTGCTGCCATGAAAGTGAACTTTAGGTGGCAGTGATGTGTTTTTGAGAACTGAGATGGTGCAGTTAAAATGGATCTGTGTTGGTGTTTGAGTTGTAAAGAAGCATATTTATGATGAAACCAATTATGGTTCCATCCTATTTATGATGAAACCGAAATAGGTTCCATCCTACTTATGATGAAACCAAAACAGGTTTCATTCTATTTTTAGCTATGGAGATGATGGTAGTGGTGGTACTGGTGCCATTGGTAGTCAAAGATGGAGGTGGTATGTAGTGCTGGTGCCAGTGGTGGCAGCAGTGGCAGATTTCAGTGGTGGAAGCAGTGTCAGATTTCAGTGGTGGTGCAATGGCACGGTGCTGGTGGTGCTGGTCGGCAATGGTGATGGTGGTTGGTGATGGCGGTGGACGGTTGTGGTGCTGGTGGTGGTGTTGGATGGTGGAGGTGGCTGGTAGTGGTGGTGCAATGACTCGATGTGACGGACTGTGGTGGTGGTGGCTGCGCAATGGTCGTAGTAGTTGGTCACGGTGGTTGGCGGTGGTGTTGGTCGCGGTAGTTATTGGTGAAATGACAATATGTGGAAAACGATAAAACCAATTTTGGTTTCATCTTTTTTTGGTGAAACCAATTTTGGTTCCATCATTTTTTCAGTTTGGTTTATCATTTTTTTTCTCATTTCAGTTTGGTTTCATCATTTTTTTTCTCATTTTGTTGAACATTGATCAATGAAATTAATTGTTTTGTGGTGGTGGTCGTTGATGACTACAAGGGTTGGTGGTGGTGGGTCAATTGATGACGGCAAGCTGGTGATGGTATAGTGGTGGTGATGGTGGCGAGGTGGTGGTTGGAGGTGGTAGTTGGCGGTGGGTTCAAGGCTGGTGGCGTTGGTGGTATGGTGGTGGTGGTCGGCGGTTTCGGCGGTGGTCGGCAGTGGTGGTGCGGTGGCGGTGTTGTGGCTGCGGTGTTGGTGGTGGTATGGTGGTCTTAAACAGTAGTAGTGTGGTGGTCTTGTAGTAGTGGTGGTGGCGATGGCAACGATGATAGCGGTCTGAGACAACGATGCAGTGGTGGTGGCTATGGTTGTGGTGGCGTGCGATTGTGGTGTTGGTGCTGGCAGTGGTGCTGGCGAAGCTTGCGCGATGGTGCTGGTGGTGGCCATGGTGGTTGTGGTGGCGTGGCAGTTGTGGTGGTGGTGCAATGCAGTGGTGGCGGTGGTGGTGGGGTTGATTTTTATTTTTGTTGAGGTGATTTAAAATTAAATGTGGGTTGTTTTTTTTTTTTTTTGGGCGATTTAAACTAGAAGGTTAATATAGACAGTTTATGTTAAATGGGGTTTTTGTGAACAATTTGTTTTGTTGGGGTTTTTGTACATGGATAGTAACACCTTTGGGGTTATAACCCGCGCGCCGCAGTGATTTTAGGTTTTGAATTAGTTTAGGTTTTCAAATTTGTTGTAGTCAACCCAAAATTAGAGTTGGGTTCCTCCTATTAAAGACAAGAGAAATAGTACTTCAAACTCTAACGTGAGAAGGGCTCGACCAGTTAAAAGGGATGGTACTCCAAACCAAACTCTAACACACATACTTAACTTACCAGTCCTAGGTATTATTTTG
>JAJJWX010000336.1:0-145321 GCA_023529315.1 Papaver bracteatum
AACACGACATTATGGGTCAGTGAAGGATTTTGGGGTCAGTTTGACTTGATGCAGAAGGGTTAAGGCCTGGAATAAAAGGCAAGATAAGGTTTTGGGTTTAGTTTTCCGAGAAGTTAGGGAAGGAGAGAATGGTTGTCGTACATACAAGGAAACAATTTCTGTTGTATCCATCTAAACGGCTGTGGATTGATACTTATCTTGGAAGACTGAATGGTTAAGGAAAGTCTACCCGATTCGGATTTCAGGGAATAGAAGAAGCTATAAGAGGCGCAATAAACTCAGAAGGGAGAGGAGATAACCCCCTGTACAGCTGCTCACAACCCTACAATCCCCATCTCCATCAGCATATCTCTATCTACCCTCACCTGCACTTGCATACCATCAGCATAATCCATCATCCTCACCTGCATCACCATCAGCTGCATCCATTCACCTGCACTTTCATACTTCCACCATTTGCATTCCTACACCACTTGCATACCTCCACTCCACAGCATATCCACCTGCACCTGCATACAGCCACCACCTCTATCACCTGTATACACTACAGTTCTGCATTTATCCATCATATTCCACCTGCATACATCAATAGCAGTCCCAAATCCCAGCAGCTGTTTTTTCACATCCACAGTCAACTGCCATCACATCTAACACCACTGTCCAGTTCATAATACTACCAACAGTCCACCACAACAGCACACAGCAGGGATCTACAGCAATACAGCATCGAGCTAGCAGCAGTACCAGGACCTGGAAACCACAACAATAGCAGCAGGGAGCACAGGAAATACAGCCCCAAGGCAGTACCAATTCACACCATTCCACCACAACCATCAGTTGCTGTTTGTTTGGTTTTGTATTCCTGCTATCTATTTGCTGTTTTTTCATTATTTCACCATGAACTCCAGTAGCTAATTGCATTTGATTCGGGACGAATTCGACGTCTGAACATGATTTGGAATTGATATTTAAAAAGCCTATTTCTTGAAATTTATATTGTTATTGCTTATTCTCTACCGTGCCAATAATGTTTATGAATTTATTACTCAACCGTTTAAGTTGCAAATTGAATGGTTGTTTGATGATTCGATTGCTAATTCGAGAACTCTTCGACCCGTAATTGTTTAGATGTTCCGAATACAAGTAGTAATATATGGTTATTGACGATGGGATTTTGTTAAATAATCATATGTATTGAATGACACTAGTAGATGAATCGAGCTTATGTGTTTGTCACTAGGAATAGCCTATCTCACGGAGCTTGTTGCATTTGATTGAGTCACACCTAGTAAGCATACCTCTAGGAAACTTGGCAAATAGAATCCGGTAGTCGAGCGCTTCCGTGTCCGGTGAATTAGGATATATTGCGGAGTATTTGAGCGTACTAAATATTCTAGGGTTATTAGTAATGGGTACTTTGCAGAAATTAGCTATATCATTAAGATTCATGTTTTGTGACTTAGAAGAAGTCCTTGATCATTCTCATTCTCATATTTGCATTTCTTATTCAGAAATTGAATCGACAACTTAGACTCAACTCTCCCTGTGGATACGAACTCGACTTGCCTCACTACTTCTTTATAGATTTGTGTAGCATAAGAGAATTATTATTGACAGGTTGACACCCTCGTCGGGAATCTCAAACTTTATCCTAGACATGTCAAATTTAAACTTGGGCATGTCAAATTGAATCTTGGGCATGGGCATGGAAGCAAAATCCTATGGTCTTGGGAATCTCAAAAATGATCATAGACATGTCAAATTTAAACTTGGACATGTCAAATCGAATCTCGGGCATAGGCATGGAAGCAAAAGACTATGGTCTTGGGCATCTCAAAAATAATCCTAGACATGTCAAATTTAAACTTGGGCATGTCAAATTGAATCATGGGCATGGGCATGAAAGCACAAGCCTACGGTCTTGTGAATCTCAAAATTGATCCTAGACATGTCAAATTTAAACTTGGGCATGTCAAATTGAATCTTGGGCATGGGATTGAAAGCACAAGCCTACGGTCTTGGGAATCTCAACATTTATCCTAGACATGTCAAATTTAAACTTGGGAATGTCAAATTGAATCTTGGGCATGGGCATTGAAGCAAAAGCCTATGGTCTTGGGCATCTAAAAAATGATCCTAGACATGTCAAATTTAAACATGGGCTTATCAAATTGAATCTAGGGCATCGGCATGAAAGCACAAGCCTACGGTCTTGGTAATCTCAAAATTGATCCTAGACATGTCAAATTTAAATTAGGGCATGTCAAATTGAATCTTGGGCATGGGATTGAAAGCACAAGCTTACGGTCTTGGGAATCACAAAATTTATCCTAGATATGTCAAATTTAAACTTGGGCATGTCAAATTGAATCTTGGGCATGTCAAATTGAATCTTGGGCATGGGAATGGAAGCAAAAGCCTATGGTCTTGGGCATCTAAAAAAATGATCCTAGACATGTCAAATTTAAACATGGGCTTGTCAAATTGAATCTTGGGCATGGGCATGAAAGCACAAGCCTACGGTCTTGGGAATCTCAAAATTGATCCTAGACATGTCAAATTTAAATTAGGGCATGTAAAATTGAATCTTGGGCATGGGAATGAAAGCACAAGCCTACGGTCTTTGGAATCTCAAAATTGATCCTAGACATGTCAAATTTAAACTTGGGCATGTCAAATTGAATCTTAGGCATGGGATTGAAAGCACAAGCCTACGGTCTTGGGAATCTCAAAATTTATCCTAGACATGTCAAATTTAAACTTGGGCATGTCAAATTGAATCCGGGGCATGGGCATGGAAGCAAAAGCCTATGGTCTTGGGCATCTCAAAAATGATCCTAGACATGTCAAATTTAAACTTGGGCTTGTCAAATAGAATCTTGGGCATGTGCATGAAAGCACAAGCCTACGGTCTTGGGAATCTCAAAATTGATCCTAGACATATCAAATTTAAACTTGGGCATGTCATATTGAATCTTGGGCATGGGATTGAAAGAACAAGCCTACGGTCTTGGGCATCTCAAAAATGATCCTAGACATGTCAAATTTAAACTTGGTCATGTCAAATTGAATCTTGGGCATGGGCATGGAAGCAAAATCCTATGGTCTTGTGAATCTCAAAAATGATCCTAGACATGTCAAATTTAAACTTGGGCATGTCAAATTGAATCTTGGGCATGGGATTGAAAGCACAAGCCTACGGTCTTGGGAATCTCAACATTTATCCTAGACATGTCAAATTTAAACTTGGGCATGTCAAATTGAATCTTGGGCATGGGCATTGAAGCAAAAGCCTATGGTCTTGGGCATCTCAAAAATGATCCTAGACATGTCAAATTTAAACATGGGCTTGTAAAATTGAATCTTGGGCATCGGCATGAAAGCACAAGCCTACGGTCTTGGTAATCTCAAAATTGATCCTAGACATGTCAAATTTAAATTAGGGCATGTCAAATTGAATCTTGGGCATGGGATTGAAAGCACAAGCCTACGGTCTTGGGAATCACAAAATTTATCCTAGATATGTCAAATTTAAACTTGGGCATGTCAAATTGAATCTTGGGCATGGGGATGGAAGCAAAAGCCTATGGTCTTGGGCATCTAAAAAATGATCCTAGACATGTCAAATTTAAACTTGGGCTTGTCAAATTGAATCTTGGGCATAGGCATGAAAGCAAAAGCCTACGGTCTTGGGAATCTCAAAATTGATCCTAGACATGTCAAATTTAAACTTGGGCATGTAAAATTGAATCTTGGGCATGGGCATGAAAGCACAAGCCTACGGTCTTTGGAATCTCAAAATTGATCCTAGACATGTCAAATTTAAACTTGGGCATGTCAAATTGAATCTTGGGCATGGGATTGAAAGCACAAGCCTACGGTCTTGGGAATCTCAAAATTGATCCTAGACATGTCAAATTTAAACTTGGGCATGTCAAATTGAATCTTGGGCATGGGCATGAAAGCACAAGTCTACGGCCTTGGAAAATCTCAAAAATGATCCTAGACATGTCAAATTTAAACTTGGGCATGTCAAATTGAATCTTGGGCATGGGCATGAAAGCACAAGCCTATGGTCTTGGGCATCTCAAAAATGATCCTAGACATATCAAATTTAAACTTGGGCATGTCAAATTGAATCTTGGGCATGGGATTGAAAGAACAAGCCTATGGTCTTGGGCATCTCAAAAATGGTCCTAGACATGTCAAATTTAAACTTGGTCATGTCAAATTGAATCTTGGGCATGGGCATGGAAGCAAAATCCTATGGTCTTGGGCATCTCAAAATTGATCCTAGACATGTCAAATTTAAATTTGGGCTTGTCAAATTGAATCTTGGGCATGGGCATGAAAGCATAAGCCTACAGTGTTAGGAATCTCAAAATTTATCCTAAACATGTCAAATTTAAACTTTTGCATGTCAAATTGAATCTTGGGCATGGGATTAAAAGCACAAGCATACGGTCTTGGGAATCTCAAAATTGATCCTAGACATGTCAAATTTAAACTTGGGAATGTCAAATTGAATCTTGGGCATGGGAATGAAATCACAAGCCTACGGTCTTGGGAATCTCAAAATTGATCCTAGACATGTCAAATTTAAACTTGGGCATGTCAAATTGAATCTTGGGCATGGGCATGAAAGCACAAGCCTACGGTCTTGGGAATCTCAAAATTGATCCTAGACATGTCAAATTTAAACTTGGGCATGTCAAATTGAATCTTGGGCATGGGATTGAAAGCACAATCCTACGGTCTTGGGAATCTAAAAAATGATCCTAGACATGTCAAATTTAAACTTGGGCATGTCAAATTGAATCTTGGGCATGGGATTGATAACACAAGCCTACGGTCTTGGGAATCTCAAACTTGATCCTAGACATGTCAAATTTAAACTTGGGCATGTCAAATTGAATCTTGGGCATAGGCATGGAAGTAAAAATGATCATAGACATGTCAAATCGAATCTCGGGCATAGGCATGGAATCAAAAGACTATGGTCTTGGGCATCTCAAAAATGATCCTAGACATGTCAAATTTAAACTTGGGCATGTTAAATTGAATCTTGGTCATGGGCATAAAAGCACAAGCCTACGGTCTTGTGAATCTCAAAATTGATCCTAGACATGTCAAATTTAAACTTGGGCATGTCAAATTGAATCTTGGGAATGTGATTGAAAGCACAAGCCTACGGTCTTGGGAATCTCAACATTTATCCTAGACATGTCAAATTTAAACTTGGGCATGTCAAATTGAATCTAAGGCATGGGCATGGAAGCAGAAGCCTATGGTCTTGGGCATCTAAAAATTGATCCTAGACATGTCAAATTTAAACATGGGCTTGTCAAATTGAATCATGGGCATCGGCATGAAAGCACAAGCCTACGGTCTTGGAATCTCAAAATTGATCCTAGACATGTCAAATTTAAACTTGGGCATGTCAAATTGAATCTTGGGCATGGGATTGAAAGCACAAGCCTACGGTCTTGGGAATCACAAAATTTATCCTAGACATGTCAAATTTAAACTTGGGCATAGGCATGGAAGCAAAAGCCTATGGTCTTGGGCATCTAAAAAATGATCCTAGACATGTCAAATTTAAATTAGGGCATGTCAAATTGAATCTTGGGCATGGGATTGAAAGCACAAGCCTAGGGTCTTGGGAATCTCAAAATTGATCCTAGACATGTCAAATTTAAACTTGGGCATGTCAAATTGAATCTTGGGCATGGGATTGAAAGCACAAGCCTACGGTCTTAGGAATCTCAAAATTTATCCTAGACATGTCAAATTTAAACTTGGGCATGTCAAATTGAATCTTGGGCATGGGCATGGAAGCAAAAGCCTATGGTCTTGGGAATCTCAAAATTGATCCTAGACATGTCAAATTTAAACTTGGGCATGTCAAATTGAATCTTGGGCATGGGCATGGAAGCACAAGCCTACGGTCTTGGGCTTCTAAAAAATGATCATAGACATGTCAAATTTAAACTTGGGCATGTCAAATTGAATCTTGGGCATGGGATTGGAAGCACAAGCCTACGGTCTTGGGCATCTCAAAAATGATCCTAGACATGTCAAATTTAAACTTGGGCATGTCAAATTGAATCTTAGGCATGTCAAATTGAATCTTGGGCATGGGCACGAAAACACAAGCCTACGGTCTTGGGAATCTCAAAATTGATCCTAGACATGTCAAATTTAAATTAGGGCATGTCAAATTGAATCTTGGCCATGGGAATGAAAGCTCAAGCCTACGGTCTTGGGAATCTCAAAATTGATCCTAGACATGTCAAATTTAAACTAGGGCATGTCAAATTGAATCTTGGGCATAGGCATGGAAGCACAAGCCTACGGTCTTGGGAATCTCAAAAATGATCCTAGACATGTCAAATTTAAACTTGGGCATGTCAAATTGAATCTTGGGCATAGGCATGGAAGCAAAAGACTATGGTCTTGGGCATCTCAAAAATGATCCTAGACATGTCAAATTTAAATTTGGGCATGTCAAATTGAATCTTGGGCATGGGATTGAAAGCACAAGACTACGGTATTGGGAATCTCAAAAATGATCCTAGACATGTCAAATTTAAATTAGGGCATGTCAAATTGAATCTTGGGTATGGGAATGAAAGCACAAGCCTACGGTCTTTGGAATCTCAAAATTGATCCTAGACATGTCAAATTTAAACTTGGGCATGTCAAATTGAATCTTGGGCATGGGAATGGAATCATAATCCTCGGTCTTTGGAATCCCAAAATTGATCCTAGAAATGTCAAATTTAAACTTGGGCATGTCAAATTGAATCTTGGTCATGGCCATGAAAGCACAATCCTATGGTCTTGGGAATCTCAAAATTGATCCTAGACATGTCAAATTTAAACTTGGGCATGTCAAATTGAATCTTTGGCATGGGCATGAAAGCAAAAGCCTACGGTCTTGGGAATCTCAAAATTGATCCTAGACATGTCAAATTTAAACTTGGGCATGTCAAATTGAATCTTGGGCATGGGATTGAAAGCACAAGCCTACGGTCTTGGGAATCTCAAACTTTATCCTAGACATGTCAAATTTAAACATGTCAAATTGAATCTTGGGCATGGGCATGGAAGCAAAAGCCTATGGTCTTGGGCATCTAAAAAATGATCCTAGACATGTCAAATTTAAACATGGGCTTGTCAAATTGAATCTAGGGCATGGGCAAAAGCACAAGCCTACGGTCTTGGGAATCTCAAAATTTATCCTAGACATGTCAAATTTAAATTAGGGCATGTCAAATTGAATCTTGGGCATGGGATTGAAATCACAAGCCTACGGTCTTGGGAATCACAAAATTTATCCTAGAGATGACAAATTTAAACTTGGGCATGTCGATGGAAGCAAAATCCTATGGTCTTGGGCATCTAAAATATGATCCTAGACATGTCAAATTTAAACATGGGCTTGTCAAATTGAATCTTGGGCATGGGCATGAAAGCACAAGCCTACGGTCTTGGGAATCTCAAAATTGATCATAGACATGTCAAATTTAAATTAGGGCATGTCAAATTGAATCTTGGGCATGGGAATGAAAGCACAAGCCTACGGTCTTTGGAATCTCAAAATTGATCCTAGACATGTCAAAATTAAACTTGGGCATGTCAAATTGAATCTTGGGCATGGGATTGAAATCACAAGCCTACGGTATTGGGAATCACAAAATTGATCCTAGACATGTCAAATTTAAACTTGGGCATGTCAAATTGAATCTTGGTCATGGCCATGGAAGCAAAAGCCTATGGTCTTGGGCATCTCAAAAATGATCCTAGACATGTCAAATTTAAACTTGGGCCTGTCAAATTGAATCTTTGGCATGGGCATGAAAGCACAAGCCTACGGTCTTGGGAATCCCAAAATGATCCTAGACATGTCAAATTTAACTTTGGGCATGTCAAATTGAATCTTGGGCATGGGATTGAAAGCACAAGCCTACGGTCTTGGGAATCTCAAACTTTATCCTAGACATGTCAAATTTAAACTTGGGCATGTCAAATTGAATCTTGGGCATGGGCATGGAAGCAAAAGCCTATGGTCTTGGGAATCTCAAAAATGATCCTAGACATGTCAAATTTAAACTTGGACATGTCAAATTGAATCTCGGGCATAGGAATAGAAGCAAAAGACTATGGTCTTGGGCAACTCAAAAATGATCCTAGACATGACAAATTTAAACTTGGGCATGTCAAATTGAATCTTGGGCATGGGATTGAAAGCAAAAGCCTATGGTCTTGGGAATCTCAAAAATGATCCTAGACATGTCAAATTTAAATTAGGGCATGTCAAATTGAATCTTGGGCATGGGAATGAAAGCACAAGACCACGGTCTTTGGAATCTCAAAATTGATCCTAGACATGTCAAAATTAAACTTGGGCATGTCAAATTTAATCTTGGGCATTGGAATGAAATCACAAGCCTACTGTATTGGGAATCACAAAATTGATCTTAGACATGTCAAATTTAAACTTGGGCATGTCATATTGAATCTTGGTCATGGCCATGGAAGCAAAAGCCTATGGTCTTGGGCATCTCAAAAATGATCCTAGACATGTCAAATTTAAACTTGGGCCTGTCAAATTGAATCTTTGGCATGGGCATGAAAGCACAAGCCTACGGTCTTGGGAATCTCAAAATTGATCCTAGACATGTCAAATTTAAATTTGGGCATGTCAAATTGAATCTTGGGCATGGGATTGAAAGCACAAGCCTACGGGCTTGGGAATCTCAAAATTTATCCTAGACATGTCAAATTTAAACTCGGGCATGTCAAATTGAATCTTGGGCATGGGCATGGAAGCAAAAGCCTATGGTCTTGGGAATCTCAAAAATGATCATATACATGTCAAATTTAAACTTGGACATGTCAAATCGAATCTCGGGCATAGGAATGGAAGAAAAAGACTATGGTCTTGGGCATCTCAAAAATGATCCTAGACATGTCAAATTTAAACTAGGGCATGTCAAATTGAATCTTGGGCATGGGATTGAAAGCATACCTTTTATTTGTATTTTTAACCTCTTTGGCATCTTTCTGAGGTTTTTGTGATACATTAGAAGATTTAGAACCTCCTAAAATTTTATGAGCATTAAGACAATTTTCAAACTTATGACCCATAAGCTTACAGTGAGAGCAAAACTTGACGTTCTCTAAATCTTGTATTTCAACATATTGCCAAAACTCTTTGCCATTAGCTTTCAAATGAATTCTTTTTGGAATTGATTTAGAAAAATCAATATCTATGAGCACAGCAGCATAATTACCAACATCATGATCCAAAGTTTTCTGATCAATAGAAATTGGCTTTCCAAGGATTTTAGCAATGGATAAAAGAATTCGCTTGGTCCATAACTCTATGAACAATCTAAGGAAACTTACCAAAACATTATCTCTTGTAGTTTGTTGTCTTTCCAGATCAAAGTTGGAGTAAAAGTTGAAAACCCTAAGTTGTTGATTCTGTATTATCCAAGTTCCACCATGCCATACCTTTTCCTTGTCATCAGCTGATGTTAACTTGATTATAAAAAATCCTTTTTTCATTGGAACCAACTTTCATCTCCCAACACCAAAACCCCATTGATTCGCCAAACTTTGTTGAACATCAACAAGTTTTAAACCCTTAAATTTCAATCTCCCAATAATACTAAACTGAAATAAATCACTTCCCTCTTGAGTAAGTTCCATAGGAAGTTCTAACGTTGGTTCATCAAGAAAAGATGATGCCTCAGGAAGAGATAAAAAATCTGAATCTTGTAACATGTAGGGTTTTTTTACCCTTAACCAAATCAGCATAACTCACAGATTTTTCCCCATGAGGATTCATCGTTGGAATAGTATTTTCCTCCATCCTAAATCACCAAAGATGAAGGAAAAAACGTGAAAAGCTTGAAACCCTAAAGAAAAAAATCGCCCCAAAAAATTGAGGAGAGAGAAAAAGTTTTTTGATACTTCTAAATTTTGTTCCAAGTGTAAGATTATTGGTCATTCTGATTCATAATGCCGAAAGAAATCAAAGAATACTTTTAATAAAAGTACAAATTCAGACTGCAGCTCAAGGTCAGAAAACACAGGTGAATGGAACTGATGCTGGGAGCCTTAAGGTTTCTAATGAATGGCAAGAAGCTAGACGTAAGAACAAAGGAAAGAATGCTCCTTCCATTCCTTTTGTTCCTGAAGTTATAAATTCTATGAAATAATCTGATGTTATGCATGGAAAACATGGGGGTGTAGACAATACATCTTATATGCAGATGACGTACATCCCAATGGTAGGGCTCTCAAGCTTTTATTCTCTCTCCTAAAAGTAGGGGAGATTTTTTCTTTTAGGGTTTTACCATTTTTCACGTGAATTCCTTCATCCTAGATCATCTTAGGGTGATTTTGGATGGGGGAAAATACTGAATCAAACTCACAACATAATGGGGTTAAATATGTTTCTTTTGCTGATTTAGTTAAGGGTAAAAAACCCTATTTGTTACAAGATTCAGATTTTTCTCTCTCTCCCTGAAGTTTCATATTATCTTGAAGAACCGGTGCTGGATTTACCTTTGGAACTTACTCAAGAGGGTCGGGATATCTTTCAGTTTAGTCTGATTGGAAGACTGAACTTCAAAGGGTTAAAACTCAGTGACGTTCAAAAAAGTTTGGAAGAACAATGGGGTTTCGGTAATGGTAGATGTAAACTTGTTCCCATGACTAAAGTGTTTTTCATCATCAAGTTGATTTCTGCAGAAGATAAGGAGCGAGTCTGGCATGGAGATTCATGGAAGGTACATCAGCAAGATCTTAGGGTTATGAATTTTTACCCTAACTTTGATCCGGAAAAGCAGAATACTTCTCATGCTTCAGTTTGGGTGAGTTTTCCTGGCTTATTCATTGAACTATGGAGAAAAAAATTCTTTTATCTATTGCAAGAGTTCTGGGTAAGCCGATTTCTATTGATCAAAAAACATTGTATCATGATGTTGGAAACTATGGTGCTATGTTGATAGATATTGATTTTGCTAAGCTGATTCCTAAAAGAATACGTTTGAAAGATAATGGAAAGGAGTTCTGGCAATATGTTGAAGTACACGATATAGAGAACATTAAGTTTTGCTCTCATTGTAAGATTATGGGTCACAAGTATGAGAGATGTATGGCTGCACGTAAGCTTTTAGGAGATGAAAAGAAAACAAATGATGATCAGAATATCAAGGATGGTAAAGGTGTTAAGCTTACCAAGTTTTCTTGGAAGGAAGTACGCGGAAAAAATAATTTGCAGGGAAGTACTTCCCATGAATTTTATGCAAAAAACAATACCAAATCTCTTCAGGGTACGGAAGATGAGGTTAAAATAATAGATACTATAGATAATAAAAATTCTATGCACATGACAGAAGGAAACATTGTGGAAGATGATCAGTTTGATAAAGAACTTGCAAACTCTGAATTGGAATTTAGAGAAGCACAAATGAAGTTGATTAAATGCAAAAATGCCATTGCTGCTAAGGCTGATCTTGCTGTTTGAAGGATTGAGAGGTCAGGTAAAGAAAGCGTTGTAGAGACCGTACAAAATTTGGAAACCAAAGCCGAGACCAGCACAAACTCTAATTTGGAAAGGTCCGTAAGTATTAAAAACACTAGTTCTGGGACCAAGCATAATGTCTCTCTTGCGAAATCCAAGTATTTCTCGGATTTGGATGGAATGTCAAGTTCCAAGCAGGATTTGGTGGCTGCTGGTGTTACTTCTCATAGTTGGACGCAAGTAAAAGTGAAAAATAGAGGTAAATACTTAACTCATATGTGTGATGCTTTAGAAAACACATCTGAAATAGTAAGCACAAATATATTTGAACCCCTGAATTTGGGTTTTAAAGAAGGTGTGGAAGAGTTTCAAAGTATGTCTGAAAGTATAGATGAAGAAGATACCGAGCTGGATGGCGGCTGAAGTTAAAAACTCCAAAGAATGGGGTACAGTTCATGATGAAATAAAAAATAAAAATAGGAATGCAATAAGAGGTAATTCAGTTATAAATCCGTCAGGTGAAGTGGAAGCTGAGAAAAAGACCTCTTTTTTTAATAGATTAGAGACTTTAAGACAGCAAATGGCTGCAAATTTACTCAATAAGGAGGAGATTGAAGTGTTAGGAAACATTAAGAATGATGAGGTTCAATTACTTTTTATTAAAGATCCAAACTAAAGAAAGGAGTATTTCAAGGAATATCAAGCTCAATTAGAGAGACTGAGAACTCCACAAAAGAGTATTATCACTCAAACTTATGTTAGTGCTAGTGGTAAAAAATTAACAAAAGAAGAGGTGGATGCACTTAATCTTGTTGATGATGAGAAATTCAGGAAAGATTTCTTAGAAAATGACTTTTTTAGAGAGGCGTGTATGCGGGAAATCAATGAGGAAACAAGAATTGAAGAAAATTAGGTTTTTATTCTTTTTCTTTTTTGCTTTTCAATTAGCTCCTCATTTTGTAATTCTTGTAATTACTTTTTTTTTGGTGAAATAAACCTTTGGACTTACCAAAAAAAAAGTACATCCCAATGGTGCATTAGTTGATTTTAGTGAGGAAGATCGCATTGCCTTGGAGCTAGCTAACGTGCTATTACAGTGCAAGTCCAAGATGGATTAAGGTGAAGAACTAAGTGCCGAGGAGAGAACTACTTTGGATTTAGCACAAAAAATGGAAGAGGAATTTGCAAATTTGCAAAAGGCGCGAGCAGATAGAAGAGCTGCTCAGGTGTATAAGACTTCTAATACAAGGAAGCTATAGATTTCAAGGAATTTGTTGGTGAGTTGGAGCATTTTTTTCTCTCCAGAAAATTGGCGAATTTTTTCTTTTGGGTTTTCAACTTTCTTCAAAGTTTTTCCTTCATCCTAGATCATCTTTGGTGATTTAGGATGGGGGAAAACCCTGATTCAAACGTGAATCCTCACGGGAACAAAACGGTATCTTTTTTTGATTTGGTTAAGGGTAAAAAACCCTATGTGTTAACAGATTCAGATCTCACTTCTCTTCCTGATGAAACTATTTTTTGTGATGAACCGACTCTAGATTTACCTCTTGAACTCACACAAGAGGGGCGTGATATGTTTCAATTCAGTCTTATTGGGAGATTGAACTTCAAAGGGTTAAAACTTGATGAAGTTCATAAAGTTTTGGAAGAACAATGGAAACTAGGTGATAGGAGGAGTAAGTTGGTACCAATGACAAAGGGTTTTTTCATCATCAAGTTAACATCATCTGATAACAAAGAAAGGGTTTGGCATGGGGATACATGGGTTGTGCAGAATCAACATCTTAGGGTTTATAATGTTTACCCTAATTTTGATCCAGAAAGACAAATCACTTCTCGTGCTAATGTTTGGGTTAGTTTCCCTGGCTTATTCATTGAATTATGGACAAAAAGAATTCTATTATCCATTGCTAAAATTCTTGGTAGGCCAATTGTTATTGATCAGAGAAGTTTGTATCATGATGTTGGGAACTATGCTGCTGTTCTTATTAATATTGATTTTGCTAAACCGATTCCTAAAAAAATCGTTTGAAAGCTAATTGCAAAGAATTTTGGCAATATGTAGAAGTTCGGGATTTGAAAAACATCAAGTATTGCACACACTGTAAGTTTATGGGTCATAAATTTGAAAATTATCTTGCTGCCCATAATCTTTTAGGGGGTTCTAAATCTTCTGTTGAGTCCCAAAAACTTCAAAATTCCAGGGATGGTAAAATTGTTAGCAATATAAATCAAAATTATGCCTGGAGGGAAGTGCGTGGAGAGAAAAATATGCAAGGATCCCATGCTATTCATGCTAAATCTGGTGCTGATGAGTCACATAGGGTTAGCCCATATGATGTTGCTTGCAAAACTCATGATATTACAGCAAAGGATAATACCCAATCGTGGAAAGAAAATATGGCAGAAGTGGAAATAACTAATTTTAATGTTGCTTCACTTCAAGAGTGAGCTGAAGATACACAGTTGGAAGAGGAGCTTAATAGCTCTTTTGTTGAATATAGAGAAGCTCAGCTCAAATTATTTCGCTGCAAAAACGCTATTGCAGCAAAAGGATACCTTGATGCACGTAAGAATTCTGATCATGCAGTCCGTGCAGTTTGGTCAGAGATGCAAGCAGTCGGGACTAAGGAAAACTCTATTGATCAGTCCATGAAATTTCAGCCAAAGTCCGTGCATAATATAGCTATTCAGCTAACTTCCGTGCACAAGAGTAGTTCTAAGACTAAGTCCATGTCAAACAAAACTACATAAAGCAATATTCAGACCGTGAATATTTCTCAGGGTTTGAATACTCAGCAAACATCCGTGACCAAGAAGAATTCTGAGAAATCTGTATCCAACCAACCTACGAGTCTTATTATGGCCGTGACTAACTCCCAGAACTATGATTTAATGTCCGTGTCCAAGCAAACGTGAACAAGAATACGACCAAACAAACTGAAAATCAGGTCGTTCCATGATCTATTTCTGCGTTTATTTCTAAACCAAGGTCATCTAAAGAGGATTGGAAAGAAGTTAAGGATAAGAACTCCCCTAATAAGGGTATACCTTTTAAATTTAATTTTTTTGAAACTCCTTGTGTGGATGAACTTTTTCAAACATAATTAGTGGTGAAAAACAAGTATGATGCCTTAGAATCTGAGTTAGGTCTTTCTAATGATTCTAGTGAGGCTTTGGTGGAGCGGGAACATGATGATTCTAGTGACTCAGATAATAGTATGGGTTTGAAAGATTTGGGTGAAGTGGATGCAGATATTCTAGCAAGGAAACAAGCTATAAAAGTAGTCAAGCAAGCTGCCAAGATCATGGTTTTTTTTTTTTTTTTTTTGCTAAGTCCAAGATCATGGCTATTAATTCAAAGGAGGAAAATGTTTTTGATCTCGATATTATTTTAACTAAGGAGGAACTAGCGGTGGCAAGTATTATTCATCTTAATGAAGTGCTTGCTAAGTTCATTAGAAATCCAGTCTTTAGACAAGACTATTTCAAGGAAAAAAATGAGCAAATGGATAGAATGTCAATTAAGAAGAAAGCTCATTATCCTATTAAGCTTGTTCCGGGTGGTAATTATGCTTCAGATGAAAATGGAGAGGAATATGACTATGATGGAACTTATGATGATTATGAATATGAATAAAAGGGGAATCATGGAGACTATGATTTGACTCAAATAATTGCTGGTCGCATTACCAAGAAGAAGAATTTTAGAGTTGGAAATAAGGGGCAAAAAAGATTTTAATTTTCCTAGTTTTCTTGTTTATGTTATTTTTCAAGTGTTTTGGAGTTTATCTTATGTGTTTTTAGAGTTTTTTTCCCCTTTGTTTTATGGGGGTGGGGAGGCCTAGAGCCTCCCATTTTGTAATTCTTGTAATTACATTTTTTTTGCTTTAATAAACCATTTTAACCTAGAAAAAAAAAAACTACAGATTTCTGAAGTGAGTTTATCACCAAATAAATATAGTGTGTTACAAGATTAGGCATTACATGGGTCCAAGTAAGAGACGGTAATACAATTAACTTGGACTTTGTTTGTGAAAAAGAATCTGAAAGCTTCACGGACTCTGAATGCTCGGACCAAAAATTGGGATTGGAAGCACAACCCAAGGTGAGTGCTGATTTTTCTACAAAGTTAACAAAAGAAGAACATGAGATATTTCATACAATTACAAAATTTGATACTCAACAAAAATATCTAAAGGATTTATCTTTTCGAAAGGATTATGTTAAGGAAACAAAATATCAATCAAAAAGAATCAAGATTCCTAAGAAGAAAGCTAAAGTAGGTGGAAACACTTAATCTCATTCTATGAGAGGAGTGTTTGCTAGAGTACATTTGCGCTATTGAAAGTGAAGAAAAATTAAGCATTTTGTCTTTTTTTCTCTAACAATTTCTATAGATTTTTGTCTTTAGTTTTGTTATTTATTTTTACCTATTTGGTTTATAGGGGTAGGGGTTTTTTTGCCTTCTGCTTGTAATTCTTATAATTACGTTTTTTTGCTTAATAAACTATTTTGACCTAGCAAAAAAAAAAAACGGATAGTGCTCCAGGTCCGGATGGATTCTCAGGGTGTTTTTATAGACATTGTTGGGATGTGATTCATCAAGACGTATTCAAGGCTATTACTTTTTGTTGGGAAAATAAAACTATTCCCAATGGGACTAATTCTAGCCTTATTCTTTTGCTTGCAAAGGTAAGAGGAGCTGGTAACCTAAGGAAATATAGACATATTAGTCTAAGTAATTCTTTCTTCAAGATATTCACTAAAATTCTGGCTACTAGACTTGGTAAGGTCTTGGGTAATTTGGTTTCATATGAGCAAGTGGCTTTCATGAAAGGGAGAAATATTCATGAAAATATTAGTTTGGCGTCTGAAATGGTTAATGAACTGCACATTAAAATAAAAAATGGTAATTTAAGTCTTAAGCTGGATATTTCTCAAGCTTTTAATACGGTAAGTTAGCCTTTTGTTATGGAGGTGTTTCGGAGATATGGATTTTCAGTAAATTGGTGTGCTTGGATCCACAATATTTTGAAATCAGCTCGAATTTCAATTCTCCTCAATGGTAGCCCGGAAGGTTGTTTCAAGATTAATAGAGGTTTGCGTCAAGGGGATCCTCTTTCGTCTCTAATCTTTTTTTTTGATTGAAGATGTTCTTAGTCGAATCATCACCAAACTCTTTCAAAATAAGGACTTGACTTATATGGTAAAGCGTAATAATGGTATTGCTCCAACTCATTTATTCTTTGCTGATGATATTATGATTTTTTGCAAGGGAAATATGAAAAGTTTGACAAATTTTGTGAAGATCCTTGATGATTATCAGCGTGCTTCTGGCCAGCGAATTTGTAGAGAGAAGAGCAAGATTTATTATGGTGGTGGGTCTTTAAGTAGGCGCCAATCCATTGCTGATTATTTGGGCATGGGAATTACTTATTTCCCTGATCGCTATTTGGGTGTTAAGGACCTTTAGAAATCACTTATTTTTCTCTCTCCTAAAATCTCTCTGGCGATTTAGAGGTTTTCCTTTTCAAAATTTTCTGGCGCTCAAACCCTTGATCATCTTAGGTGATTAAGGATGGGGAGCAATCTGTAGGTGATTCAAATCATCATAAACTTACTATTGCTGAACTCGTTATGGGAAAAAATAAAAAAAAATCACGTTTCCACTACCATTGATATTATCTCTTTACCAAACCCTACTGTCAAGGATGGTAAGCCGGCAATAGTGATCCCTCAAGATTTTTATGAAGAAGGTTGTCAAATATGGCATTTTAGTCTCATTGGAAGACTAGATCTCAAAGGCGTTAAATTAAATGACATCAAGGTTAATTTGGAACATCAATGGAGTCTTGGAGAAAGTAGGGTTCAGTTTATTCCTTTGAATCGTGGTTTCTTCATTATCAAACTTCTATCTCAGGAGGACAAGGTGTACAAAGATGATAACAAAGGAACCGTGGATTGTGAATGAACAACCATTGCATCTGATAGAATGGTATCCAGGGTTTGATGCAAACAAACAATGTACATCTCATTCTACCGTGTGGGTCAAGTTTCCCAGTCTCCCTGTTGAGTTGTGGGTAGAGAAGACGCTTCTAGCTTAAGGGAAATCTCTTGGAAATCCTATAGTGGTGGACAAGTGAACCCTAAACCATGAATATGGTCATTACACCTCCGTTTTGATCGACATTGATTTTCTAAAACATGATACAGACTCGGTTTATGTGGAAGCTGGAGGTCGTAATTTTTTACAGCCTATAGAAATTCTTAAGAAACCAAAATATTACTCCAAGTGTTAGATCGTTGGTCACTTAGACTCTAAGTGTAGGAAGAAGCATGATGCGAATACTATAGTTCAGCAAGCAACTGGTACGTATCAGTTGCAGAAATCTATTGTTATTTATCAGGGTGAAAACAATTCATCTTGGCAGGTTGCAAACCATAAGAATAATGGAAATAAGAACAAAAAATCTCCCCCTGAAGTTAACGTACCAGTTGAAGTGGTGAGCATTGATGACTATGTTGAGTTGGAACAACAAATACAAGATTATTTGATAATGTCTGAAGTTGCTTTGCGTAGTGCCTCAGATATTGCAACACAAGATGCTCTAGCATATTCAGTGTTAGTTTACAGGGCTAAGTCGTTGAGTACTAATGCCTTGAATACTAAGCCTGGTGGGAATGTTTAATTGGCGAGAACTAAACTTCCTAAACCAGGTAGGATTCCTGTTTCGTCTTTGATTACACCTACCTGAGATGCTCTTGAACAAAGTTCTGAGTATATATCTCATAAAAAGTTTAATATTATGGTAGCTCTTTTATTGGTGAATGCTCAGTTGCGCAAGAATTTGAAGTAGCTAAGAAAGCTAAGCAACAACAAATTCTGTCTTTTCAGGCAAAACATGAAGCTTTGAGAGATAATGAATCCTACTCGTATTTGGAAGAAAATTCTAAACTGGGAATTAGAGCTTGTTGTGAACACGAAGACTGCTTAATGATGCCAACATGTCCACAACCAATCTACGCATGTACGGGTTGCATGCATTAAGGTATGAATATAGTGCAAGATGCCTAAATAGACGTTGATTCATTGATTCCAAACCCCGCGGGTTTGTCATGATCTTGTCAACATCTACCATTATAGATCTATGAAACATATGGATATGAGAATATACTATTACAAAAATGTAAATGAGATAACTATTTATGTGGTTCAGCTCTAAGGCCTACATCCACAGGCCTGGGGGAGATTTCACTATATGGTAAATGATTACAAGAACAGTCGAAAGACTTTCGGTCTCTCTGGAACCCGAAGGCTCATGATCATACTTACTTCTCACTGATCTCTCCTTCTCTATTTCTTCCTAAATTGCTCGACCCCCTCACATGTAACAAGAAGGGTCATATATATAGCTAATCTACGTGGTTCCCTTAGAAAAGAGTTGTTGTAATCTTATCTTCTTGCGTTTTGTGCAAAGTCCGCGGACCTCTTAGTCATCCCGTGGCTTCTATGCTTTCTAAGATCATCACGCCGACCAATCTCCGTCTCCTTCGTTAGTTAGATGTTGCGAGCCCTCTGAGCAGTACTAAATGCGAGTGGTTGGGGCAGTCCAGTCCGCGCCATGTGGTGTCAGTTTCCCTGTCATGCCTGTGTCAGTTGGGCCTTCCCCAGCCGCTGATTACATCGTATCTCGAGATACGATAAAGTGATGCCGAGTAGTTCCTTGGTGTTAAGTGGGTATACCTTTCGTTGATGTTCCTTCATCTTAGACTATTGATCTCGCCATGTGGTGTATCACCTAGATCCTTGTATCCCCCTGTGTACCATTCATCTTCATGACGTGGGCTTGCTAGTGCACGTGGCGAGGGAGATACATAAGTGTACTTACAATTTTCCCCTCTTCTTATGACTGGGTGTCAGCTATAATCGGAAGAAGAATCAGGTAGTGCGCTTTTTCTCCCTCATAACTTCTTCTAAAAAGGCGTTATTTGCATTTATTGTGCACGTTTTCCATGTCCGGCCGTAATTGTGTCTCGGGTGGTGGACAATTTCTTTTGATACTTTAAGAGAAAAGAGAATGAGGGAATGTGAATTAAATTCACATTCTCTGTTTTATTCCCTGCCCCATTTCCTTCTTCATCTTCTTGACTTTTTCTGAAACTGCTTTTGCTGCTGCTGCTGTTTCTGCCGCACCCTTTCTTCAAGAACCCTAATTTTCTTGTGGTTCAGGTAGGCTTTTTCACCTATTCTTCTCGCCATTTTTGCTTCTGTGGAGTTCTCGATTTTTAGTGATGGATCATAATGGGGTTAAATCCCATGCATGTCATGGATTCGAAGGCTGCCATTGCTGGGCCGTGCATTTTATCGTCTTTCTTTTAGATTCCTTTTAAGTTGATTAATGATTTGAGAGCTCATGTGGTGGTAGATGAAATCTAGGGTTTTCTTCGCTGTTCTTGAGATTTCCTTGTTTTTTATCTTCCTTGACTGACTAGTCCTCCTATTTGTGTTTGTGTTCACAGATATGTCCGAGCGTCCGCGGGTACCTTATCAAACCCCTCCGCCAAGTCCCCATAGATCTCCTCGGGGAGACTCTCATATCAGGGATGGGAAATCTCCTCCCTATGATCAGGGCAACCCTTGGGATAGGCGTCAATCCTCGTCCTCTAGCCAGAAGCCTCCGTTCCAGAGAGGTGATCCGCCCCGGGGGTCTAAATACGCCTCGAGCCGTCCTAGAGATGAGTCTTCTAAGAAGAAGCAGAATCCGCGCATTGAACTTTTAAATGTGCAGCCTCTCCGTACCATGCCTCCTCCGCGGGCTAATCTTCCTCCGTCTTCGTCTGTGCCTGGCTCAGGCAAAACAACTAAGATCTATCCTGCGAAGAGGAAGGCCTCAGAGATGGAATCTGTGGGAGACGTGGTTCCTCCTAAGAATAAGGTAGCAGATTCTGCGGAAGATGTTGCGGGGGATGCTTATGAAGATGACTCTGCTGTCACTTTTCGTCCTCTACCCATGGGTAACAAGAAGTTCACTTTCAGGCACATAGATCTTGAAGCCTTCAAAGTGAAGCACGGTCTTCAGCACTTCCAGGTGAGTTTTTATGCCCCTGATAAAGATATAACCTACGAGATGGTTATTAATTATCAGTACGATGCTTTTCATCTTTTGACAACCGTGGGCGCTTTTGAGGCTGGTTTGATATTGCCTCTGTATAAAGCTGGTGATGATTTCTACTACCGGGTCTTATCTAGCCGCGGTACTTCTAAGAAGAGTCATAACCGTGGGGTGCAGCAATTGACGGGAAATTACCTTCGTCATCTCCGAGAGTGATATCTTCATAGCAAGGGGCAGACGATGATGACCTGCTATGCTCCTAACTTAGAAGAGGAGAAAGGATGGTATACTCCTGAAAACTTTAACAAGTCCTTTGGAGATTACGTCAATAGGAAGACGCGTAAGCCGTGGTCTGTGAATCTGCGGAATATTGCTCTTGTTAAGGGGGAAATTCACCTTTTGAGCGAAGTCAGTGACTCCAAGATGGCAAGGATTCCTGGTGCTGAAGGTCTTCCTATTCCTTCTGATGAGAGGATCAAGCGTGATCATGATTATGAATGGTCTTCCACCATTCTTGAGGTTGTTGGTCCGTGGGCCTATGGCTGGGTTCCTGGGCCCCATGGTTGGCAACCTAGTGCTGACAGCTCCTACCGCGAAGCCTCTCCTTCTCGTTACGCCCATTATTGCCCTTGGCAGATGAGTTTCGAAGGTATGGATTTTGATTATAGCCGTGATATTGATGACGCGGATGACGAGGATAACTCCGACGCTAACCTTCTTCTGCGGAATGATAATGTTGCTAAGGTATGTTTGTATTCTTCGTATATATGCCCCTTCCTTTTCTTAAGTAATATGGATTATGCCAAGGAAAGGAGATACTCAAGGCTATTTATTATTATGTCTCGCAGGTGGTTAGAAAGAAAAAGATCAACCCCAATCAATCGTCAAATTCTCCTACTGAAGACTCTACGCACTTCGAAGATGTGAGCAGTCCAGTGAACGCTGAAGAGGATGTGTCCGACGAAGAGGAGCGGATTGAGACTTCTCCACCTATGCAAGAAGGAAATATTGCAGGTGGCGGTGATGGTGGCGTTGGTGATCAAGCCACAGGTGGTGATGGTGGTATTGTTGATGAGGCCGCTGGTGGCGGAGTAGGAGGTGGCGATGGTAATCAAGTCCTCGGTGGTGATGGTGATCAGACCACTGATGGAGCTAAATCTACTGGGGTTGTGGACATGGAGGTCGGTCAACAGTCGACAGTCACGGACAAGGGCAAGGGAGTTTATTTTGTAGCTAGCAGTGATAAGGACGTGGGTCCTTGTGGTGAGTTTTCCTTTGGTAATGCTCTGTCCGGGGATCAGTCTTTCAATATGGCCGCGGCTATGGGACTCGTCTTGGATTTTAGTCTTCTTTCTCCTGGTGATGACTGGGATGTTCTTAAAGGTAGCGGTGGTGGTGGCGCGGCTTGTGTGTCTGGTGCTGAGGTTCCTTTGGTTCATCCGGAGGATTATGGTGGCACCTCATCCGGTGTTGGGGGTATTTTGACGCAAGGCCAAACTAGTGCCGCACTTGGTGTGAATTCCTTGGGTTCTCCTTCTGATGATTTCCCGCAATCCTTAATCGCGGATGGTGATGATGCTGTTTTAGGTTGGCTTAGAAAGAAGGGTTTTCTCGTCGTGCCGCATCCTGCCCCTGTGATTGAAGGTGAAAAGAGTTCGGACTCTTTTACTCGCCAGCATATGGGTTCGACCTCTGCGGAGATTGTAGATGTAGAGTGGGATAAGTATCTTGTGTCCAGTGGGATTGATCTGGTGGTGAATCCTCCTTCTACTGTATGATGGCTGTTGCTGATGGATACCAGTATAGTTATCCTCAGCAGTGACTATTTGAGGTATGTCCCATTCTTTGTAACCCTGATCTTACTTGGATATGTTATTCGAACTATTTCTTTTTGATCCATAGGTGATGAGGAGTGAGTATTGTAACCATACTCTTTACCGGCTCTTCAAGTACAAGTCTCTTAAGCTAGAGGCGAAACTCCGCCACCGTGAAGGAGTGCTTTCGAGTGTCGAAGCTGCGGCCTTTGCTAAAGATAGGGAGATAACTGAACTGAGGGATCTTCTTAAGCGCATGGAACAACAAGGCGTGGATGAGTCTATGCTTCGTTCCGAGCTAGCTTTAGTCAAGGAAAAGTTAGAGGTTGCTGAGCAGAATTCTTCGTCCCTTTCAGGTTTGAACCTCCCATACTTTGCTTTTCCGATATTCCCTATATGTTCTGAGTCGTCTACTTCTTCTATCCTCCCGCGGTATCATCTTCAGTGGGCGGAGTCCCTGAATTGATATGGCTTTGTAGTGAGAGAGTTCGCCAAAAGGGGCGTATTGCTGAGTTAGTTGAGAAACTTAAGAGCGAAGCAGTGAAATAGAATGCTCGCGCGGATGTTCATAACGCTATGGCCGAGGAATGGTGTCAGACAAAATTTAGTTGGGTAGATTTGCAAAATCAAAATGATCACGACCGTGAGTTGCTCAATGGGACTCTCTTATGGACGCGGGATAGGCTCGAGGAAGCCCGCGGCCAGATTTCCGCCCTAGAGGTTAAGCTTAATGATATGGAAGAATAATTGCGGCAAGCACGTTCTTCTCTTCCCTATGATGTGCGGGTTTACATGCGACGTCTTGCCAAGGAACGAGACGATTCTAGGGCAGAATCTGGCGCTCTTAGTAGTGCCTTATCCGCGTCTCGAACTGATGTGGCTCGCCAGGACGAGTATGAGAGGAACTTAGAGGTGACTATGTATCGTCTTAACAAGGGGTTGGAATCGAAGAATTATGAGGTTAACCGATATCATCACTCGAAGTAAATGCTTCGAGATGATCTTAGTGCGAGTCAATATGCTCATAATCTCCTACAGGTAGACTATGATAGGCTTTCGAATGAATATGATTATGCCGCAGAAGCACGAGATTCCTCGGTTAACCACTGTGAAGGTATATGTCTTCGTTATCGAGTGTGCTTTGTGTTGTATTTGTCATTACTCACCTTCTTATAATATCCTCAGAGCTCCAAGGACAGCTTCAAGCTGCAAATGACAAATTTGCCGAAGCTCAGGCTAAAATAGTTCAATTGGAAGGGCAGGTCAGCTACCATCGGGGCCTGGATTCGTCTCGAGGGGAAGAGATGAAGCATGCTACTGAGAAGGCGGAGAAACTTTATATTTCCCTAAATCAAGCTGAGATGAGGAGCGTAGCTATAGGCTTTGTGGCTCGTAAGCATTTGGCGGAGGAGATCAACAAGACTCTTGGCGAGATAGAGTTGGATCTCAAGAAGACCCACGGAATAAGCAAGAATTATACTCGGCGTCTCGTGCCCATTCTCCCTTATGGTTCCTCCGGCCCCTCATCCAGAGGTAGTGTTCCTTCGTCGTTACAGGAGAAACCCGCGGATGGTTCCCCTTTTCAATAGATCATAACTAGTATGTTGGGGGTTGATCTCAGTTGCTTAATTTTCTTGGCGTTTTTGCTACTTTTCTTGCTAGGTTCGTAATCAACTGCCGTGTAATAGATCAACTTTAACTTCCCAGTCTGAACTTGTATTTTGTTAAATCGCGTCCATGTGTTTCATAGATGAAATTAATTAATTCCGTAGATTTTGTAATTAAGTAATTCCTTAGATTTTGTATTCCAGGGAATCGGGATTTGAGAAATTGTAGTGTTTATGCAATCCCATAGGTTGATATCCTCGGAATTGTCTTGCGACCTGTCACCCCTTTCAGCTAATTCCTGGGCCAGAGGATTACTGAGCGGTGGGGGTCTAGCCGGCGTTTAAGGATATCGCGGCTTATAACATTTCTTGGGTATCTCGTTCCATGGGAAGTCACCCCCCGGTCATACACTTATAGACACTTATGGGGGAGTTCGAGAGATAGCATGTGTATGCGTTGTTCGGGTTGTTCCCGGTGTATCGTAGTGAGTATGTTCCATGCTTTGTGCGGAACATTCACCTTATTGAAGTACAATGATAGTAACTGCACACAAGTTTATGTGGTTCAGCCCTAAGGCCTACGTCCACGGGGTAACAACAGTATTGACACTTTATTAATATATGGAATGATTTTCAATGTACATTCATATTCGGTTGTTTTGTTGATCTCTTTGTGTACGTATAGGTATTGAGTAGTTTGAGTAAATTGAAATCCGTATGGGTATATACATGTGTCTCATACGGTGTTGGTTATGGGTATTGAGTGCATCGAGATGCGTATAGGTAACGAGTAGAGTTGTGTCAATTGAAGATGAAAATTTGTATTGATTGAGAAGTTGAGGCGTGCTATTCCTCCATCAGAGATAGAAACATGCGGACTTGTAAGTCAACTTTCTTCTTCTGAAATGCATACGAAGGTGATAGATTATGGATAGTATGGTTTGAGGTATTTGGCGTTCCACGGATGCCTGAGTATTTCCCCTTTCAAATTCTTGAGATAGTAGGAGCCATTTCCGGCGACGTCGTGTATCACGTAGGGTCCGCCCCAAGTTGGTGCTAATTTTCCCCACTTCTTTTCTCGCTGGTATTGGGGAATGGTTCTTAACACATACTGGCCTTCTACAAAGTTCCTAAGTTTTACTTTCTTGTTATACTCTCTGGCCAGCCTGCGCTGGTAGATTTCCATTTTCTGTAGTGCGGTCTCTCTTCTTTCTTCGAGGTCATCAAGCTTTTATAACATCATTTCCGTGGTGAGGTTCTTCTCCCACGCTTCTGTCTTTGTTGTGGGTAGTAAAACTTCCGTGGGGATTACTGCTTCCGCTCCGTACGTGAGTAGAAATGGAGATTCCCCAGTAGCCGATCTTCGAGTTGTCATGTATGCCCACAGAACGTTATGTAACTGTTCACACCATCGCCCTTTTGTACTCGTCTAACTGTTTTTTGAGGATGAGCGTTAGGATTTTGTTTGTGGCTTCCGCTTGTCCGTTGCTCTGCGGGTATATAGGGGTGGACTTCTTTTTCCGAATTTTGAAGGTGTCGAACAGCAAGTCGATATTTTTTCCTTGTAGTTGTTGACCATTGTCGGAAACTATCTCCGCGGGGATGCCGAACCTGCAAATGATGTTTTGAAATATGAAAGTGAAGACGTCTGAATCACGAATCCTCGCAAGTGCCTTGGATTCTACCCACTTGCTGAAGTAATCCGTAGCCACTATTAGGAATCTTCTTCTCCCAGTTCCTGATACAAGCGGGCCCATAATGTCGATTCCCCACTTTGCAAAGGGCCACGGACCGTCCACCGAATTCAACTTTGTGGCTGGATATTTGACATTCCTCACACCTTTTCGCCATTCTAGCCGCGTCTTGGATCATTGTTGGCCAATAGTAACCCTGCGTCTTTGCCTTATCTGCAAGTGATCTCATTCCGCTGTGATTTCCTGCATCTCCTCTATGGATATCTTTCAAGATGCCGTGTCCTTCGGATCGGGACAAACAACGACGAAGTGGCCCTAGGAATGATTTTCTGTATAAGGTTACGTCTCTTAGCTCGTACATCCCTGCTCTGGATTGTATTTTCCTAGCTTGTCTGGTGTCCTGGGGTAGCTTCCCTTATTGGAGGAAAGAATGGACTCCGAGTCTCCAATCTTCTTCCCGACTGTAATCGTCGTCCGCATCTTCTTGTTGCATTATATCGTCATCTTGGAAGTCGTCGAATATGAGCTCTCCGATATCCTCATCAGACACATCCTCCATTGCGTACCTGCGTTGGTTACTCGTGCATATCTCCTGGAGCTTGATGGATGGCTCGTACACTCTTGTCACCTTGATTGCTTTGACATCTTTGTTCTTGAGCATGGCCGAAACATAAGCCAAGGCATCTGCGTGCCTAAGTTCCTTCCTACGCAGATGTCGGAACTTAATTTTTGGTATTTGGGAAACCAACGTTTGTACCAAAGCCATGTATGCCATTAGTGTTTCGTCGTACACGTTGTATTCGTAGCCTATCTGCCGTATGATTAGCTGGGAGTCACTGGTCAACCGTACTTCTTGTATCGCCATCTCGATTATCAAGCGGAGGGCGTGTACCACTCCTTCGTATTCTACGATGTTATTTGTATGACCTTAGAATTCCAACCTGAATGCGTGTACGACTCTATCCCCTGTGGGTGTGGTGATAACGATGCCTAATCCAGCGCCTTCTCTATTTTTCGAGCCGTCTAAGAAGACCTCCCATTGCCGTGGGTTCACTGGCTCAAGGATATCGTTTGGCTCCTTTTGCTTTTCAATTTCTGGGGCGCCCACGGCTCTCCATCCTTGTATGCGCACTTATTCTTCGTTGTCCAGAGGTAGGCCTGCTAGGAAGTCCGCAAGTACTTGGTATTTCTGAGAGTGTTGAATCTCATAGTGGATGCTGAATTGGTCGAGGTATGTGCTCCATTTTGCTATGCGTCCTACCTTTCCTTCCCCTTTTAGAATGGCTTCTAAGGGTGCTCGACACGGGATACGTATGTCATGCGTCAAGAAGTACATTCTCAGCTTCACGGTGGACCATACGATGGATAAAATCAATTGTTCGATTCTTGTGTAGTTTCTTTCCGAGGAGTTCAGGGTTTTGCTGACATAGTATATTGGCTGTTCCTCCTTTGTGTAGGTCCTGACAAGTACTGCGCTTACTGCGTCATCGGTTGCTGCGATGTACAACGCCAGAACTTAGTCAGGATCTAGTTTCTGAAGGATAGGGATCTCCGCTAGGTATTGCTTGATGCCTAGGAAGGCTTCTTCGCATTCCGCGGTCCATTTAAATTTTGTTCCCTTCTTCAATATGTTGAAAAATAACTTGCACTTATCCGAGGATCTCGAGATGAATCTTCCCAAAGCGGCTATGGATCCATTGAGCTTTTGTACTTCTTTTAGGTTCTTTGGGGATGGCATGTCTACTATGGCTCGGATTCTTGCGGGATCTACCTCAATGCCCCTTTTTGTCACCAGGTATCCGAGGAATTTTCCAGATGTTACTCCGAAGGTGCATTTCTCTGGGTTTAACTACATGTTGTGCCCCCTCATAGCTTCGAAGATGTCCCTCAAGTCTTGGTGATGGTTCTTCTTGAATCTGCTTTTTACGAGCATATCATCAACGTAGACTTCTAAGGTAGTACCAATCCATGGCTTGAAAACAGCATCGACCATACTTTGGTAAGTTTCTCCTGCATTCCCGAGTCCGAAGGGCATCCTTACGTAGCAATAGAGGTCGTGGGGTGTGTAAAATGATGTATGTTGTTGGTCTTCTTCTGCTAAAAATAGTTGATTGTACCCGGCGTATCCGTCCATGAATGATAGCTCTTCGTATCCTTCTACCGCGTCGACTAGTTGATCGATACTGGGTAGCGGGTAGCTGTCCTTGGGGCATGCTTTGTTCAAGTTGGTGAAGTCGATGCAGATTCTGACCCCGCCATTCTTCTTTGGTACAATCACCATGTTAGAGATCCAGGTGGGATATTTGACTTCTCTTATGAAACCAGCCTCCAACAGCTTTCGCAATTCCGTTTCCACTGCTTTGTGATACTCCGTGGCTACCTTTCGCACCTTCGTCTTCTGGGGGTGTGCCGGGTTTAATGCAGCTCATGTTGTACGATCTTTGGGTCTATTCTGGCATGTCAGATAGTTTCCACGCGAAGACATCCTCGTATTCCTTGAGCAGTTTCACCAGAGAGGCTTCGCGTTCTTCATCCATCAGAGTTCCTATTTTGATCTTCTTCGGGCTCCCTTCTGTCCCGATGTTAACTTCCTTCACCGCCTCCAAGGATGTGAATGTGGGATTTGGTTCCCCAAGGTGAGGAACTTTCTTTAATTTCTATTTGGCAGGCTCGGGTTGTTTGATCGTAGGAGCGTCCTGGTCAGAAATTGATGTTGATACTTCCGTGTTTCCTACGGAGTGCCCCTTGGATAATCTTTACCCTGAGATTTCTTCCAAGTATTCATCGATGGATTTGTCCTTTGATATTGCTTTGTTTCGAGCCCTACGGGTTATCCTTTTATCGTCTTCCTCATTGTTGAGTTGCATTTGCATTGCCTGGCATTCCTTTGCGGAAGCTTGATCACCCTTAATCTCCATTACTCCTAGGGGGTATGAAACCTAAGGTATTGATGGTAGGTAGCTGCGACCCCCTTAAGCTTGTGGATCCACCTCCGTCCAATAATGGCATTGTAGGGTGAAGGTGTGTCTACCACACTGAAACGAGCGTCAACTTTCATGGGGCCGGCGTCCACTTGCAGAACAATATCTCCGATAGGCTTCGTAGCCGTACCATTGAATCCGTGGATGGTGTGGTGTGAGGTCGAGAGTTGCTCGCCATTGAGCTCCATACGTTTGAAGGTATCGTAAAATAGGACGTTTACGGAACTCCCCCCATCGATGAGGATTTTCTTTATGTTGCATCCTGCAATTGGCAAGGTGAGGATCAGAGGATCGTTGTGGTCTTCCATGTCATCTTCAATGTCCTCGGCTTCAAAGGTTATGGGTGCGTCCATCCATTCTTGATGATCTTCCACCTCTTTCCCCTCCAAATTGTAAAGCTCACAATAGTCCTCAAATTGTTTCCTCAGTCTTTTTCCTATCTGTGCAGTTAGGGTTGGTTCCTTATTCTCTGAGCAAGATATAGTATTCACTGTGCGGTTGCCTTCTGGTAATTGGACTTGTTTGCTGCGTTTGGCTCTGTCTTCTGGTGCAATATTTTCAACGTATTTCTTGAGATCCCCCGCATCTATCAGCTTTTGTATCACTATCTTGAGGTTTTTACACTTCTCTGTTGGGTGCCCATTGAAGCAGTGGAAATCACAGTATTCTTTGGACTTCTCGGAGGCTGGTGGTTGTTTCCCCTTAGTCCAAGGCCAATCTAAGTTTTTGCGATCCTTGATCTCCTTTAAGATGCGTGAGTAGCTGGTATTGAGCTTTGTGTAGATTTGATCTTCGAACCTCCTACCATACCTTTTGTAGTCGTCTTTCGGATCCCTTTGGTAACTTTTAGATCCGCTTGCTTGTTCCGCGGAATTGGTCCGTGGAGGTCGTTGAGCCTGCGCTCTTGGGTTCTCCCGTTGAATTTCTTCCAACCTTGCATGTTTTTCGATGATTATCCTCAAATCTCCCTCTGTGATGGGGATGATACCGTGGATTTCGACAAACAATGGGCTCATCCTGTCCAGTCCCCATTTGTAACAATTAATACTTACTACGGGATCTACCTGTCCTATGGCTTGACATATCTTGTGCCACCTATCCGTGTATTCCCGAATGGATTCCCTGTACTTAATTTCAAGCGAGAATAGTTTGTCCATTCCGGTGTTGACGACCTTGTTATACATGTAGGTGGCCAAGAACTTTTTGGTGAGCCGATCATACGAATCAATGGATCCTGTCTTGAGGTTATCAAACCAGGATAGCGCGGATCCTTTCAGGCTGGAAGGGAAATATCTGCATAGTATAGCTTCATCATAGTCCCACCTGGACATTACCCTGTTGTAATATCGTAGATGGGCCGCGGGATCCGCGGACCCGTCGTAATATTCGAAGGATGAGACTGGACATTTCTAGGGGTGTAGTACTAGCTTCTTTCATAACCTGTTCTAGCCTTCCGCCTCCTTGCCTGGTCTTGATTTGGTTGATTTCTGCTAGCATTTCTGCACGAAGACTCTCCATCGCCAAATAGTGCTCGTCTTGCATGGATGACTGTGCCCTCTTCGTAGGCTACAACAACGTGTCCTCATATTCGTCGTAGTAGTCCGAAGTCTCCGGGTGATAGTATGGGTCAGACCTCCTGTTTCTACGCGCACCTCTTCGGGGTATTCTTCTTTGGTTACCTGCCGCGGGGGTGCTTTCGAGGATCGCTCCCTGGTCTGCATTCTGCATCGCAGAGTTAGACTCGTCTTGTTGATTCCATAGCTCCGCGCTTTAGAGGATCTTTTCTCTCAATTGCTGATTTTCTTGGGCTAGTAAGGCCACCGCGTCTGCGTATGTCTTTTGATTCCTTTTTAGCTCTTCTAGCTCCGCCCATATATGCGCAGACTGGTTTGATTCTTGACTTAGCGTTCCTTCCTGAAGTTGGGCTTGTCCGTCGGGAACTGCGGTATTAACTTCTTCTACCATATGCACAATGGGTTCTACCACCCCATGGTATCCTGCTCGTAGTTGCGTATTTCGTCCATTAACCAGCGGCATCCCGTACGGAGGGTCTTGGATCACCGAGCCTACTGCTGCATGTTGGGGATCATTAGGTCTGGCTGTATCCATCGATCTAGAGACGGCCACTTGAGAAGCTACCACTGTAGGTGATGCAGCCTTTTCCGCCGCAGCCTTCTGTGCTTCCATTGCAATGATGCCTGCTTCTGAAATTAATGCTTCTTCCGCTCGGTTCTACGTCTTGCCCCGGCTATGAGTCTTTCACCTATCTGTTTGATCCTTGTTATTATTGGCATAGTCCTAGGCATCTCTTTTGATGGTACCTTCGATTTCCCTAAGTCCTTGCTCTTTTCCATTGCAATAATCTGCAGATAGGGCACGGAGATAAAACGAGACAAGATTCACGGGTTAGCTGTTAGTTCACGGTACCCACAAGTTGGATTTCTAGCGGCAAAGAATGCATTCAAACTACTGATCATGCGAATAATATGAAAAACGTGGGTAGATGTACCGAATCGATTGAGATAATGGGGTCCAAGGGTTGTTATGAGGCTACTGGTAGAAAATAAGTATAAAAAATAGTTAAAACACAAGTCCGTCGGTCCATAGGTTATAAAACGTCCAGATCTGTTGGTAGAAAATACATTGGTCACAAATATGTGCAAAAAGTAGCCCAAAACACAGATCTGCCGGTTAAAATTCGTAAGAGGCTCAGATCTGTGAGTAGAAAATACAAAGAACATAGATATGATGTGAAAAATGAGTTTAAAACGCAGATCTGTCTATAAAATCACAGAGAAAGATAAATCTTTTGATCGGGACAAAAGTCCCTGTTTCTAGCGCCAAATTGTGAACACGAAGACTGCGTAATGATGCCAACATGTCCACAACCAATCTACGCATGTACGGGGTGCATGCATTAAGGTATGAATATAGTGCAAGATGCCTAGATAGACGTTGATTCATTGATTCCAAACCCCGCGGGTTTGTCATGATCTTGTCAACATCTACCATTATAGATCTATGAAACACATGGATATGAGAATATACTAATACAAAAATGTAAATGAGACAACTATTTATGTGGTTCAGCTCTAAGGCCTACATCCACAGGTCTGGGGGAGATTTCACTATGTGGTAAATGATTACAAGAACAGTCGAAAGACTTTCGGTCTCTCTGGAACCCGAAGGCTCATGATCATACTTACTTCTCACTGATCTCTCCTTCTCTCTTTCTTCCTAAATTGCTCGACCCCCTCACATGTAATAAGAAGGGTCATATATATAGCTAATCTACGTGGGTCCCTTAGAAAAGAGTTGTTGTAATCTTATCTTCTTGCGTTTTTTGCAAAGTCCGCGGACCTCTTGGTCATCCCGCGGCTTCTATGCTTTCTAAGATCATTACGCTGACCAATCTCCGTCTCCTTCGTTAGTTAGCTGTTGCGTGCCCTCTGAGCAGTACTAAATGCGAGTGGTTGGGGCGGTCCAGTCCGCGCCATGTGGTGTCAGTTTCCCTGTCATGCCTGTGTCAGTTGGGCCTTCCCCAGCCGCTGATTACATCGTATCTCGAGATACGATAAAGTGTTTCCGAGTAGTTCCTTGGTGTTAAGTGGGTATACCTTTCGTTGATGTTCATTCATCTTAGACTATTGATCTCGACATGTGGTGTATCACCTAGATCCTTGGATCCCCCTGTGTACCATTCATCTTCATGACGTGGCCTCCACGTGGGCTTGCTAGTGCACGTGGCGAGGGAGATACATACGTGTACTTACACTCGTAATGGTTCTTCCCCAATATTAAAAGCCTCCTCAAACACTTCTATAGTAAAGCTAAATAAGAATAAAAACCCCAAAGGTTTTTAATGCGGGTCTTATTTTGGAACATCAATGGATTTGCACGTGATGTATCTCAAGATAAACTTAAGGAGTTAATAAGATATTTTAAGCCAGATCTTTTTTGCTTAGCTGAATCTAAAGTGCACTGCTCAATTGCGTTTGGTAATAGGCTTCAAAGGGAAGGTTTTTCTTCTCATGTTATTCACAATGCTTCTTCTTCTAGTATTGCTAATATTTGGGTTTGTTATTCGAATTCAATAAGTCTTTTAATAGTTAACATCAGCAAGCAAGCCATTAATATTGAGGTTGATGGGGTTCATGTTTCTTATGTTCATGCTAGCTATATTCAAGTTACCAGGAGAAGACTTTGGCAACAACTTCATATTCATGATGACTCTATTCCTTGGCTCGTCATCGGTGATTTTAATTGTATCCTTCGTCTAGATGAAAAGTGTGGTCTTGAGCCAAGAACTTCTGCTATTAATGAGTTCTCAGATTGGATGGACGACAACAATCTTTTGAAGCAGATGCTTTGGGTACTAAATTCACTTGGACTAATAAGCAATCGGGTACGGATAGAATTATAAGTAAACTTGATCGTGATATTATTAATGTAGCTTGGCTTGCTAAGTTTGAGAATTGGCGGTGTAAATCTCTTCCTAGGGAAGTTTCCAACTATTCTACTCTTTTGGGTTTTCCTTTTGCTGTTCCAAGACCCAAAAGATCTCCTTTTCGTGTTCAAAAGATGTGGTTCTTGCACTCTGACTTTCTTCGTATGGTTAGTGAGAGTTGGAATATGCCAGTTTCCGGGTCTCTTGATTTTATTTTCACTTATAAACTAAAGAGGCTCAAGGGGGTGATCAAGGAGTGGAATCTTCGTGTTTTTGGAAATGTTCATTCTCGGTTAAAATAAGATCAGTTGAGGTTTGAGACATCTGCCCTAATGATATTTCAAAGTTAAATTTTATAAAGGATGCTATGTCTAAACACTATGCTGAAACAAAAATCAAGGAATCAGTGGCTCGTGGAGGGTTCAAGTAACACTAATTTATTCCATAATAGCATTCATATTCGTAGAAGTTCTAATACCATTTTCGAACTGGTTGATAGCACCGGCATTACCATTTCAGATTATGACCAACTTAAATATCATGTTGTGCATTATTATGAAGACAAGTTTAATGGTCCGGAGTTGGAAGGTGATGTTAGTTTATTCGAGTATGACCACATCAGCATTTCAGAGGAGGAAAGTTTATCCATGGACAAAATTCCGTCTCCAGAGGAAATCAGGAAAGTAGTTTTTGATTTAGGGGCTGACAGTGCTCCTGGTCCGGATGGTTTTTCGGGATGCTTCTATAGACACTGCTGGGATATAATTCAAGATGATTTGATTAAGGCTATTTTTGTTGTTGGAATATTGGTCATATTCCAAATGGAGTAAACTCTTGCCTAATTGTTTTGTTACCCAAGGTAAGAGGTGCTAACACTCTTCGTAATTTTCGTCCTATTGGTCTTAGTAATTTTTTCTTCAAATTTTTTACTAAGATCTTGGCTACTAGGCTAGGCAGTGTTTTGGATAAACTTGTTTCTCAGGAGCAGGTCGCTTTTATGAAGGGGCGTAAAATCCATGAAAACATTAGTCTTGCTTCTGAAATGGTTAATGAACTTCATATCAAACGCAAATATGGTAATATTGGCCTCAAGCTTGATATCACCCAAGCTTTTGACACGGTTAGTTGGTCTTTTGTGTTGGAAGTTTTTCGTAGGTATGGTTTCTCAGAGCAGTGATGTTCTTGGATTCTTAATATCTTGGATTCTGCTAGAATCTCTGTTCTCTTGAATGGCAGACCGGAGGGTTATTTCAAGATTAATATGGGTTTACGTCAGGGTGATCCTCTTTCACCTTTGATTTTTTTCTTGATTGAAGATGTCCTTAGCAGAAATATTTCGAAGCTTTTCTCTGAAAAAAATATGTCGCATAACTAGAGGTGGCATTTCTCCTACTCATCTCTTTTTTGCTGATGATATTATGATTTTTTGTAAAGGCAATTTATGAAGTATCAACAATCTGGTGGATTTGTTGGGTAAATATCAGCGTGCTTCTGGTCAAACAGTTTGTCGCCAAAAGAGTAAGCTTTATTATGGTGGTGGATCCTTGAGTAGAAGAATTTATCTTGCTAATCATTTGGGGATGAGTGTATCTACTTTTCCAGACTGTTACTTGGGAGTCCAAATCATGCCGGGAACTGTTAGATATCATCACATTTCCAATGTTGTTGAGAAGACTAAGTTTCAACTTGCTGGTTGGAAGGGTTTCCTTTTATCTTTTCATGACCTTATTATTCTGGTAAAATTTGTTATTTCCAGTTATTCTATTCACAACATGGTAATTTATAAATGGCCTAGAAAATTCATTCTGCAATGTGAACATGCAATTAGGAATTTTATTTGGTCGGGAGATGCTAATATTAGTCGTGTTGTGGTGGTGACGTATGATAAAATATGTTGTCCTTTTGAGGAGGGGGTCTAGGTTTATCTCGTATGGCTACCATGAATAATGCTATGCTTATGAAATTATGGTGGAAGATTCGCACTTCTAATAAGAAGTGGGATCGTTACCTTAAGGACAAGTTTTTTGGTAGAAATGGTTGCATCAAGACTTATGGAGTGAAATCTTCCATTCTTCCAGGCATTAGGAAGGTTTACAACACTGTGGAGGCTAATTCTAAGGTTGTGCTAGGTGATGGCAGGTCCACATCTCTTTACTATGATGCATGATATGGGGAGAAGTGTTTTGCCGATGTCTTAAATGACTACTCGCTGGACAGATTGGTATGGGTTAGTGATTGTTGGCTTCATAACCATTGGGTTTTTCCTGAAGATATCTTGGATAGATTAATAGCTGCGGGTCTGGATTTACTTCAGTTTCCCACTCCAACTGATGAGGCTGAATCACGTATCTGGGCGCCTGATTTTTCTGGAGATTTTACTGTGAGTTCTGCTAAAAACCTATTCGTCAGAAACATGCCAATTTTGAAGCTGCGGCTCTCTTGTGGAGGAAAGAAGTTCATCCTTCTTTAGCTTCCAAAAACTGGAAGTTCATACGGGGAGCTTGCGATACTTTTGATCTTCTTTAAAGAAGATTCAAAATCCATTTAGCCAACAAATGTGTGTTGTGTGGCATTGCGGAAGAATCGCTAGAGCATATTCTATTTCAGTGTTCTTTTGCAGCTCGTGCTTGGATTTGGATTTCAAATATTTTTGATCTTTCTGCTAATTATAATCTTCTTGTTTCTTACAAGGCAGAAAAGAATAAAAGCAAAATGGTGCATGACTTGTGGTTGGTTGCTAATCTGGTTGTAAGGTCAGAACTATGGGCAATGCGTAATAAATGTTTATTTGATCGCAAGAAAGCTAATTGGAATCTATTTTACAAGCGAGTGTTGAAGATGATTCAAGACTACTCAGTTCGGCTAAGGAATCATATGCGAAATTGTGTTGATGATGTGCTGCTTCTAGATTACTTCCGAGTGGCTCATAGAAGTGTCAAGCATCAGCAACCTATTGAAGTGTTTTGGGAGCCTCCGGAGGACAACGAACTCCAGATTTGTTGTGATGGTGCGTCGCGTGGTAATCCAGGCATTGCAGGAGCTGGAGTGGTGGCCAGATATGCTAACTGTTCTATCCTTGGAGTTATGAGTATCGGCCTTGGAGTTACTTATAATTACTTGGCGGAGCTGTATGAAATTATCGTTGGTTTATAATGGGCTATGTGTTGGGGTTTTGGGAGAATTTTTGTTCGTTTAGACTCTTTCGCTGTTGTTCAAGCTTTCAAAAGTTCTTCTATCCATTGGTTCTCAAGAAGGAGATGGGTGCAAATCTATAGACATTATGAGTCTATTAGGTTCATTCACACTTTTCGGGAGGTGAATTTTTCGGCAGATAAAATGGCTAAACGGGGTTATTTTTTGGCTAATGAGGTGGGCTTGCATTATGATGGAAGACCTCCTTTTTTAACTTCAGTTGAATATCCAAATGTTTCTTATTATTGTTTCAAATAGTTTTCAAGTTTTTGGGGTTTCTCTGACCTCTTTTCTTGTAAACTATTCTTTGTAAATTTGTTATCTATTAATACAATTTTTGACTTATCAAAAAAAAATAAAAATAAATGGGTGTTAAGGTGATGCCTAGTGTAGTGAGATATGGGCATATCAGCAATGTTGTTCACAAACTCAAAGACCAACTTTTGGTTTTAAAAGGTAAAATGCTTTCCTTCCAAGATAGAGTGGTTCTCATAAAACTGTTCTTTCTAGATACTAGATACACAACATGGCTATGTACAAGTGGCCAATAAAGTTTATCCAACAACGTGATCATGTGATACGTAATTTCCTTTGGTCGGGGGATTCGAATCTTTCTAGAGCTTTTGTGGTGGGCTATGATAAAATCTGCAGTCCGGTAAAAGAGGGAGGTCTTGGTCTCACAAGTTTGAGGGTGATGAACAAGACTTTTCTCATGAAGCTTTGGTGGAATATAAATTCCTCAACTAAGAAGTGGGCTCAGTACTTGGCAACTAAATACACTTGTAGGGATGGGTGTATAAACACTACGGGTGTTAAATCAACGATTTTTCCTGGCTTTCGTTGGGTGCACCAGGAGATGGTTAGGAATACAAAATCGCTAATTGGTGATGGAAGGGTGACCTCTTTGTTTTATGATGTTTGGTATGGAACTGAGGCTTTGGCTGAAGTTTTAAACTGCACTGATCTGGATAAGAATACTCGGGTAAGTGATATCATTTTGCAGGGTGAGTGGAAGTTACAATGTGAGCATTTGCATAACCTCACTAGTGCTGGCGTCGTGCTGGAGGAGTTGCCAAGAATTCTTAATAGTCTGGACAAAAAAAACTGGATGCCGGACTTGAAGGGGGAGTTTTCAGTCAGGTCTGCAAGGGATCTTATTAGGCCTAAATATCCTATATTGGAGGAGGCAAAATTACTTTGGAGGAAGGTTGTTCACCATTCGCTAGCTGCTCAGAACTGGAAGTTTTTCCGTGGAGCATGTGCTACTTTAGATAAGGTAAGAAGCAAATTCAAGATTGCTTTGGCGTCAAAATGTTGTGTATGCCAAAACGCTGAGGAGTCATTAGAACATGTACTTTGGAGCTTTAGCTTTGCGAAAAAGGCATGGGACTGGATGGTAGGTATCTTTAATATTAAACTTCACTATAATTTGGTGGTGTGATCTGAATTATGGTTTACTAGAAATAAGAAGTTTATGAGAAGAAGACTCCTTGCTGGTCTTTTTTTTTTTTTCAAAAACAGGTGTTCAATTTGATTCATGAATACTCAGTGAGAATAAAGAATTTTATGCATAACACTACGGATGATTTAAGGATGTTGGATTTCTTTCGCGTCAGATATAGAAAGGTGAAGACTACAGATCCTAAAGAGTGTATTTGGTTACCTCCAAACCAGAATGAGCTGTTATTATGTACTGATGGTGCTTCAAGGGGAAAACCTGGTGTTGCGGGAGCTGGAGTAGTAGCAAGGAACGCAAGCTGTGAAGTGGTTGGAGCTATGTGCATTGGCCTTGGCATAGCTTCAAACTATTTGGCAGAACTGTATGGAATTCATGTGGGTCTTGAATGGGTGGTTCAATAGGGTTATAAGAAGATTGTGATTCATTCTGATTCGTCTAGTGTGCTTAGAGATTTGGAGGAGGATTTGGTCCCTTGGTTTGCACTATAAAGGTGGATAGATGTGAAGAGCTTGTATGATTCTATTAGATTTGTGCACACTTTTCGTGAATCAAATTTTGCAGCAGATAGCATGGCGAAGTGTGGATGCTTGTTATACAATGGAGTGGGGATGCATTATGTTGGACGCCCTGTTTTTCTAAATTCAATTGAATCTCCAAATGTAATTTATTATCGTTTTAAATAGTTTTGTGAGTTTTTGGGGTTGCTTTGACCTCTTTTCTCATAAACTATATTGTATCTATGTTTCTTTGATTAATACAATTTTTGACTTATCAAAAAAAAAAAAATCTGACGGGATTCTAAGGTTTATAGAGCAAAAGAAAAAAAAACGAAAAGCATAGGCAGCAGTACACTCTTTTTTCCGTAAAAATAACCTGAAATATTTTGTTGATTTTTACACTTGACATTATTCAATGATTTGTAAAATTTCTAATGAGCCATTGTAAATCTAGTTCTGACGGGAATTTAAGGGATATAGGGTAAAAAGAATTTTAAATGAAAAGCGTAGGTAGCGGTACAAGCTTTTTCCATTAAAATAACCTGAAATATTTTGTTTATTTTTACACGTGACATTGTTATATGATCTGTAAGATTTCTAATGAGACATTATTTATCTAGTTCTGACGGGAATTGAATGGATATAGGACAAAAAAGAATTTTAAATGAAAAGCGTAGCGGTACACACTTTTTCCATAAAAATAACCAGAAATATTTTGTTGATTTTTACATGTGACGTTGTTCTATGATCTGTCAGATTTCTAAGGAGACGTTGTTTATCTGCTTCTGACCGGACTCCAAGGTTTATAAAACAAATAATTTAACGAAAAGCGTAGGCAGCAGTACAGTCTTTTTTCCATAAAAATAACCTAAAATATTTTATTGATTTTTACACGTGACATTGTTTTATGATCTGTAAGCTTTCTAATGAACCATTATAAATCTATGTCTGACGGGAATTGAAGGGATATATTGTAAAAAAGAATTTTAAATGAAAAGTGTAGGTAGCAGTACAAGCTTTTTCCCATAAAAATAACCTGAAATATTTTGTTGATTTTTACATGTGACATTGTTCTATGATCTGTAAGATTTCTAATGAGCCATTATTTATCTAGTCCTGAGGGGAATTAAAGGGATATAGGGCAAAAAAGAATTTTAAACGAAAAGCGTAGCGGTACACGCTTTTTCCATAAAAATAACCTGAAATATTTTGTTGATTTTTACACGTGACATTGTTCTATAATATGTACTAGCCCTTAACCCGTGCCATAATTGCATGGGCCATGATGTTGGTTCGTTTTTAATATATCATATAATTTGTGTCCCGAATACTTATCAACTCTTTATTATTTAATATGTGTTTGTCATAAAAATAGTTGGGATTTTCCTCTCTTTTTTTCTTTGTTTTTTCCTTTAATATTTTACCGCCAGAGATTTTCTCAAACGAAAGAAATATAATCTTAACTTCCAGACACTTTTTTTATTTAGGTTCATTGCTTATAATGAGATAATGCTCTACATGAACATGGAAGTTTAAATATTTTTTGGAAATATGTCGTCAGCAGCGCTCATCTCAGTGAAATCAACTAATCGATATCATCCATAAAAGTCTCCACATGCTCCTATTTCGCTCCAGATGACTCATCTATCATGGTCATGTTGTCGATCATCCAAATAGGTAGAGAATATTATTTTCTTTCATCGAACGAATGATACAAACTATCCAATATGACATGATTTTCCTGTAATTTTTCAACACCCATTATATGACAATGTTTAAAATGTGTACCCATTACCTTTTCGAAGGGATTGTATATATGCGAACCTCTGCCGTTAAATCTTCAACAAAGTATTGTTTCCAGCAATTCGTCTTAACGAAGGCTCTGGTAACTTCAAGAGTCTTGGACATTTTGTCACTTCCGTATGTTCATACCTTCACTTGGAATACAATCTGGCGACACATTACCTCATAAAGAACCTTGAAAACATATTTTACTCCCTGATCTTATTTCAAATTAATAGGTTGTCAATAGATTCTTTACCAAAAGTTGACATATTCTACGTTGAATATTTATAAAAAAATTTTTTACGGTATTGTGGATCGTTACTTTTTAAGATTGTAGTTTTAAAAATTGGCCTCTTCAAGTCCCACGGCTTTCTAAGTTTATATATCTTGTTTGTTTTTAACATTTTAGTTAGCCATATTATGTTTGTTACTAACTTTAAACTTGATGTTATTTCAGAATCGAAATAGTTATACCTCTTTCATTCATATCAAGTAATCCGTTGTATATCCCAACAATTCTTCTACAACAATTCCTTTTTTTTGCCCTTTTCGGACCATCAGTAGCCATTATTGTCAAACGCTATCTGTCTAATTTTTGTTGATGTTATGTATTTGCAGTGTTCATTTTTCTTAAATAAATAGATTGTGGAAAAACTAAAAAAAAAAAAAACATAAGTATTACATCGGGTCTAAGTTACTATATCCAAAATACTCCGGACACTGCTTCTGGTGCCTTGTTTCCTCAAATTCCTTGTTGCATTCTAGACAGTACATTCAACACCAATCATTTGTGAAGTGAGCTATTTGCGCAAGTGTGGTCAATGTATATATATCCCATGCCTGTAATAATAATAACAACACGTCAATTCTTTTCAAGGCATCCGGTTGTAAATGGTATGAATTTAATAGATTTGAATATACCTCAATCTTAAATATCACCTTCTTATACCACCATTAAAATTAATATAGTTTTTAGTAAAATTATTTATTAAAAAAATTATGTATTAATAAAATTATGTATTTATGTTAGATTATTAAAGGGACATTTATAATAGAAATTTAATTAATCATTATGAACAATCAATGAGACACTAATTAATAAAACGTTTAAAAATAATTAAGTTGAACAAACCCCAGCGGTAAATTTATCTTTGCCAAGGTCAAATCCCGACCACTCTTTACATAAAAAAATCGATAATAAATAATTTCATATGTTATGATCTTGATTCGTGTCGTTCGTTTAGTTATTATATAACATGACAATTGATTGCACCAATTTTTTAAAATGGACATGTGTTTTATCGAGTTTATTTTAACATTAAAATGATCAACCACGTTTTATAATTTATAATATAACGTTACACATTTTGTGGCGTTACGAAATTAGCATAATATGTTTTTTTTCACCAATACCCGCCACCACCATAAAACCATATGAATCCACTTTTTTTATCCACCACCACCTAGTGGCAGATCTAAGGGTTGACTAACCTGGCTCTAACCCCTTAATTTTTAATAACTACATAATTTTTTTAGTTTATTTTATAAATAGTATTTTTTCCATATATATTTATGGTTTAGTCCACCAAAGTTTACATGTTTTTTTTTTTTTTTAAAATAGGCCTCCTCAATGTCAGTTTTTGACTCCACCACTGGCACCATCACTGCCACCCATCCCATGTAGGTTGTTGGACGCAATTCTAATTTTCAATCACAAGTGCCATGTATAAGGTTTAGATTGAACAAAATTTCATCAATTGATTAGTTTCATTATTATTTTTCCGTGTATATATTCTTTTTTGTATTTCAATCAATTTTATTTTAACATTAAAAAATCATGATTGATATAGTACCAAAGATAACAGGGGCACCATTTGGGTGATCCAACTACGATCATGAAAATATTGTCTTGTATGATATCATCACTGAAATAAGTGTTAAAAAAACCAACCACATCTTCCACACTATGATGTTATCGATGTGGTAACGACAACATAAAATTAATATTTTCCATCACTACTCACCAGCATTCACCGTCACTACTTCTTCCACCACAAACCAGGGGCGGAACCAGGATTTTGAGGAGAGAGGGAGAAAAAATTCTTGGCAAGTTGGATACATGTGAAAAATGGACTTTGTATCCCATTTTACGATAAAAGAACAAAAATAAATATAATTGTGCTTGACTCCGCCCTTAACCACCACTAATATTTCGGCCTCCACCTCTTCTACTACTCATTGTCGCAGAAAATGTCTATTGATATTATTTATCAAAATTACTTATTAATAAAAATAAATATTAATTAATTAAGAAAACATTTATAATTAAAAAATGATTAGTCATTTATTATGAGCAATTAGTGAAACACTAATTAATAAAACACTTTATAATGAATAGATTATTTATTATGTGCAATTAGTGAAATACTAATTAATAAAGCAATTATGGTACTTAAGTTGAAAAACCCACCACGGTGGAACACTCGTTAGAGGCCACTCTTATGACACAATAGGTCATGAGTTCGAACCTCCTGTTATAATTTTTGAATTTCCATATCCTGACTTGAGTATTCATTTTTCATTCATAATATTGGAATTAACGCCACACGTGCGAGATGTAGGGGTGGTCAGGAGAACTACAGACCTTGATTTATCTTTGTCCAGACAAATCCTGACCACCATTAACAAAGGAAAACTTATCCAAACCTTATATTTTCTATCAATTCCAACCAAGGTGGAACACTGGTTAGAGGCCACTCTTATGACACAATAGGTCATGAGTTCGAACCTCCCTGATATAATTTTTGAATTTCCATATCCTGACTTGAGTATTCATATTTCATTCATAATATTGGAATTAACGCCACACGTGCGAGATGTAGGGGTGGTCAGGAGAGCCACAGCCCTTGATTTATCTTTGTCCAGAAAAATCCAGACCACCACTAACAAAGGCAAACTTATCCAAACCTTATATTTTCTATCAATTCCAACCAAGGTGGAACACTGGTTAGAGGCCACTCTTATGACACAATAGGTCATGAGTTCGAACCTCCCTGTTATAATTTTTGAATTTCCATATCCTGACTTGAGTGTTCATTTTTCATTCATAATATTGGAATTAACGCCACATGTGCGAGATGTATGGGTTGTCAGGAGAACCACATCCCTTGATTTATCTTTGTCTAGACAAATCCTGACCACCACTAACAAAGGGAAACTTATCCAAACCTTGTTTTATACTAATGAAGATTTATAATGAACCATTATTTATCTATTTCTGACGGGAATTGAAGGGAAATATGGCAAAAAAGAATTTTAAACGAAAAGCGTAGAGGTACATACTTTTTCAATAAAAATAACCTGAAATATTTTGTTGATTTTTACACATGACATTGTTCTATGATTTGTCAGCTTTCTAAGGACCCGTTGTTTATCTAGTTCTGACTGGATTCTAAGGTTTATAAAGCAAAAAAAAAGAATTTAACGAAAATCGTAGGCAGCAGTACAGTCTTTTTTCCGTAAAAATAAATTGAAATATTTTGTTGATTTTTACATGTGACATTGTTCTATGATCTGTAAGCTTTCTAATGAGCCATTATGTATCTAGTTCGGACGGGAATTGAAGGTTTTTTTTTTGCCAAGTCCAATAGTTTATTAAGAAAAAAAACGTAATTACAATTAATTACAAAAGGGGACTCTAAAGCCCCACACCCCCATAAACCAAAGGGGTTAAAAGAAATAACAAACTAAAAATACCCAAAAGGCTATCAACCAAAAAATAAAGGATAAAACAAAGAAAAGAAGACTCTATTTGCGTTTAGCACTTCCTCTCATTCTTCCTTTCTTCTTGGTCTTAAAAAAAATAGCATCCATAACACCTGTAACTTCAATACCTGAGACTTTAATACCATCCAAAAATTCTTCTTCTTCCTCCTCATCAGAAGTAGAAGTATAATTACCCGAAACTAGCTTAATTGGAGTTAGAACTTGACTTACCAAAAAAAAATGGAGTTAGAACTTGATGATTATTAATATTAACATTATTATGCTTATTAAGCCCAGGAGACCTATTTTTATCCTTAAAACCCAGTATATTATTAACCATATCCGGAGAAGCCTCCAAATCATCCAAAAGAGCTTTGGCTTGCAAAGAAACTTCCCTTTGTTCCTTCAAAATTCGATCACGCTCCTCTTTATTTTTGTCATTCTTTTGCGCGTCCAGATTTGAAACCTCCCTTTGTGTCTTCATTGCATCTAATCTTGCACGGAATGCAATCTTTTTTTCTTCTAACTCTTTAAAATCTTTTGGACGGGAATTGAAGGGATATAAGGAAAAAAAATATTTTTTAACGAAAAGCGTAGGTAGCGGTACACGTTTTTTCCATAAAAAAACTTGAAATATTTTGTTGATTTTTACACGTGACATTGTGCTATGATCTGTAAGCTTGCTAAGGAGCCATTATTTATCTATTCTCATTGTCAGACTGAAAACTTTCTTTTGTTGCAATATCATCAGTTTCGCCAGGAGGTCTCTGATCAGCATTGGAACCATTACCATTCATATTATTCTTTCCACGTACTTCTCTCCAAGCATACTTTTTATTTAAATTTCTAACCTTTTTTTCATCCTTGGACTGATTTTTTTGAGACTCAATAGAAGATTTAGAACCCCCTAAAAGCTTCCGAGCAGCAAGACAGTATTCAAACTTATGACCCATAAGCTTACAGTGTGTACAAAATTTGATATTCTCTAAATCTTGTACTTCTACATATTGCCAAAAATCTTTGTCATTAGCTTTCAAACGAATTCTTTTTGTAATTGATTTAACAAAATTAATATCAATGAGCACAACAGCATAGTTACCAACATCATGATCCAAAGTTTTCTGATCAATAGCAATTAGCCTACCAAGGATTTTAGCAATGGATAACAGAATTCTCTTCGTCCATAATTCAATGTATACGCCAGGGAAACTTACCCAACCAGCAACACGAGAAGTATTTTGTCTCTCCGGATAAAAATTGTGGTAAAAATTGTAAACCCTAAGTTGTTGATTATGCACTACCCATGTGTCACCATGCCAAACCCTTTCCTTTTCTTCAGCTGAAGTTAACTTAATGATGAAAAAACCCTTTGTCATTGGTACCAACTTACTCCTCCTATCACCAAGTTTCCATTATTTTTCTAAAACTTTCTGAACTTCGTTGATTTTTAGCCCTTTGAAATTTAATCTCCCAATAAGACTGAATTGAAACATATCACTCCCCTCTTGTGTGAGTTCAAGAGGTAATTCTAGTGCTGGTTCATCACAAAACATAGTTGAATCAGGAAGAGAAGTGAGATCCGAATATGTCAACACATAGGGTTCTTTACCCTTAACCAAATCAGCAAAATATACCGTTTTGTTCCCATGAGGATTCACGGTTGAATCCGGAATTCCCCCCATCCTAAATCACCAAAAGATGATCAAGGATGAAGGAAATAGATTGAAAAAAGTTAACTCCTTTCTATATTCTGGATCTCTAATGAAATTTAGACGAACTCATCATCCATAATGTTTCCTAACACTTCAAGCTCTTCCTTGTTGATTTGAAAAATTTGTCACTAATCCTTGAACGATGTGTTGAAACAAAACAATTTGTCAAATTTAATCTTGGGCATGGACATTTGATCAAAATCCTACGGTCTTGGGCATCTCAAAATTGATCCTGGGTATGACAAATTTAATATTGGGCATGGCCATCTAAGCAAAAGCCTACGGTCTTGGGCATCTCAAAATTGATCCTAGGCACATCAAATCTAATTTTGGGCATGGACATTTAAGAAAAATCCTACGATCTTGGGCATCTCAAAATTGATCCTGGGCATGAAAAATTTAATCTTGGGCATGGCCATGTAAGCAAAAGCCGACGCTCTTAGGCATCTCAAAATTAATCTTAGGAATCTCAAATTTAATCATGGGCATGAAAAATTTAATATTAGGCATGGGAACGTAAGCAAAAGCCTACGGTCGAGGGCATTTCAAAATTGATCCTAGGCATGTCAGATTTAATCTTGGACATGGGCATGAAAGAAAAATCCTACGGTTTTGGGTATTCAAAATTGATCCTAGGCATGTCAAATTTAATCTTGGGCATGGGCATGTAAGCAAAATCCTACGGTTTTGGGCATGTCAAATGTTATCTTGAGCATGGGCATGTAAGCAAAATCTTACGGTCTTGGGCATCTCAAAATTGGTCCTAGGCATGTCAAATTTAGTCTAGGGAATGGGCATGTAAGTAAAAGCCTACGGTCCTAGGGATATCAAAACAGATCTTAGGCATGTCAAATTTAATCTGCCATGGACATTTAAGCTTCTAGCTAGTATTTTCTTCTTCTTTTCTCTTTGGTTATTTTTTCAGTTATAAATTTCCAGAATTTTGTGGCTTTTACTTTGGCTATTTATTTTCACCGCTTTGGTTTATGGGGGTGGGGAGGCCTTGTGCCTCCTGCTTGTAATTCTTGTGATTAAGTTTTTCTGCTTAATAAACTATTGGACTTAAAAGTAAAAAAGCATGTCAAATTTAATCTTGGGTATGGACATTTAAGCAGAAGCTTACGGTCTTGGGTATCTCAAAATTGTTCCTAAGCATGTCAAATTTAATCTTGGGAATGGGCATGTAAGAAAAATCTTACGGTCTTGGGTATCTCATAATAGATCATTGGAATGTCAAATTTAATCTATGGAATGGACATTTAAGCAAAATCCTACGGTCTTGGGCATCTCAAAATTGATCATGGGCATGAAAAATTTAGTCTTGGGCATGGACGTGTAAGCAAAAGCCTACGGTATTAGGCATCTAAAACTTGATTTTGGGCATGACAAAATTAATCTTGGGCATATCCATGTAAGCAAAAGCCTATGCTACAAGGCATATCAAAATTAATTCTAGGCATGTCAAATTTAATCATGGGCATGGAAAATTCAATCTTGGGAATGGTCATGTAACCGAAAGCCTACGAACTCGGGCATTTAAAAGTTGACCCTAGGCATGTAAAATTTAATATTGGGCATGGGCATGTAAGCAAAATCCTACAATCTTGGGCATCTCAAAATTGATCCTAGGCATGTCAAAGTTAATCTTGGGCATAGGCATGTAAGCAGTATCTTACGGTCTTGGGAATCTCAAAATTGATCCTTGGCATGTCAAATTTAATCTTGTCATGGGCATGTAAGCAAAAGCCTACGGTCTTGGGAATCTCAAAATTGACCCTAGGCATGTCAAATTTAATCTTGGGTATGGTAATGTAAAAAAAATCCTACGGCCTTGGGTATCTCAAAATTGATCCTAGGCATTTTAAATTTAATCTTGGGCATGGGCATGTAAGCAAAAGACTACAGTCTTGGGCATCACAAAATTGATCCTAGGCCTGTCAAAGTCAGCCATGGGCGTGGAAACTTTAATCTTGGGCATGGACATGTAAGCAAAAGCTTACGGTCTTGGGAATCTCTAAATTTATCCTAGGCATGACAAATTTAGTATTGGGCATGGCCATGTAAGCAAAAGCCTAAGGTCTTTGGCATCTCAAAATTGATCCTAGGCATGTCAAATTTAATCCAGGGCATGGGAATGTAAGTAAAATCCTTCGTTCTTGGGCATATCAAAATTGATCCTCAGCATGTCAAATTTTATCTTGGGAATGGGCATGTAAGTAAAGCTTATGGTTTTGGGCATCACAAAATTGATCCTAGGCATGTCAAATTTAATCTTGGGCGTGAATATTTAAGAAAAAGACTACGCTCTGTGGCACCTCAAAATTGATCCTCGGCATGTCAAATTTAATCATGGATATGAAAAATTTAATCTTGGGGATGGTCATGCAAGAAAAAGCCTACGATCTTGGCCATCTCAAAATTGATCCTAGGCATGTCAAATTTAATCTTGGACATGGACAATTAAGAAAAAGCCTACTCTCTTGGGAATCTCAAAATTTATCCCGGGTTTGACAAATTTAATCTAGGGCATGGCCATGTAAGCAAAATTCTACGCTATTGGGCATCTCAAAATTGATCCTTGGCATGTCATGTGCATGGAAAATTCAATCTTCGGCATGGGAATGTAAGAAAAATCCTACGGTCTTCGGCATCTTAAAATTGATCCTAGGCATGTCATATTTAATCTTGGGCATGTACAATTAAGAAAAATCCTACGGTCTTGGGAATCTTAAAATTGATCCTTGGCATGTCATATTTAATATTGGGCATGGGCATTTAAGCAAAAGCCTAGTGTCTTTGGCATCTCAAAATTGATCCTAGGCATGTAAAATTTATTCATGGGCATGGAAAATTCAAACTTGGGCATGAGAATGTAAGCAAAATCCTACGGTCGTGGGATTCTCAAAATTGATCCTAGGCATGTCATATTTAATATTGGGCATGGGCATGTTAGCAAAATCCTACAATCTTTGGCATCTCAAAATTGATCTTAGGCATGTAAAATTTAATCATGGGCATGGAAAATTCAATCTTGGGCATGGGAATGTAAGCAAAATCCTACGATGTTGGGCTTCTCAAAATTGATCCTAGGCATGTCAAATTTAATCTTGGGCATGGAAAACTAAGAAAAAGCCTACTGTCTTAGGAATCTCAAAATTTATCCCGGGCTTGACAAATTTAATCTAGGGCATGGCCATGTAAGAAAAATTCTACGCTATTGGGAATCTCAAAATTGATCCTTGGCATGTCATGGGTATGGAAAATTCAATCTTGGGCATGGGGATGTAAGCAAAATCCTACGGTCTTCGGCCTCTTAAAATTGATCCTAGGCATGTCATATTTAATCTTGGGCATGGACAATTAATAAAAAGCCTACGGTCTTGGGCATCTCAAAATTGATCCTGGGCTTGACAAATTTAATCTTGAGCATGGCCATGTAACCAAAATCCTACGCTCTTGGGAATCTCAAAATTGATCCAAGGCATGTCATGGGCATGGAAATTTGAATCTTGGACATGGGCATGTAAGCAAAAGCCTATGGTCTTGGGCATCTTAAAATTGATACTAGGCATGTCATATTTAATCTTGAGCATGGACATTTAAGCAAAAGCCTACCCTCTTTGGCATCTCAAAATTGATCCTAGGCATGTAAAATTTAATCATGGGCATGGAAAATTCAATCTTTGGAATGGGCATGTAAGCGAAAGCTTACGGACTCGGGCATCTAAAAATTGACCCTAGGCATTTAAATTTAATATTGGACATGGGGATGTAAGCAAAATCCTACAATCTTGGGCATCTCAAAAATTATCCTAGGCATGTCAAAGTTAATCTTGGGCATAGGCATATAATCAATATCTTACGGTCTTGGGCATCTCAAAATTAATCCTAGGCATATCAAATTTAATCTTATCATGGGCATATAAGCAAAAGCCTACGGTCTTGGGCATCTCAAAATTGACCCTAGGCATGTCAAATTTAATCTTGGGTATGGTCATGTAAGAAAAATCCTACGGTCTTGGGTATCTCAAAATTGATCCTAGGCATTTTAAATTTAATCTTTGGCATGGGCATGTAAGCAAAATCCTACGGTCTTGGGCATCTCAAAATTGATCCTAGGCCTATCAAAGTTAGCCATGGGCGTGGAAAATTTAATCTTGGGCATGGGCATGTCAGCAAAATCCTACGGTCTTGGGCATCTCAAAATTGATCCTAGGCATGATAAATTTAGTCTTGGGCATGGCCATGTAAGCAAAAGCCTACAGTCTTGGGCATCTCAAAATTGATCCTAGGCATGTCAAATTTAGTCTTGGGCATGCACATTTTAGCAAAAGACTACGATCTTGGGCATCTCAAAATTGATCCCGGGTATGAATAATTTAATCTTGGGCATGACCATGTAAGCAAAAGCCTACGCTCTTGGGTATCTCAAAATCGATTCTAGGCATGTCAAATTTAATCATCGGCATGGAAATTTCAATATTGGGCATGGGCATGTAAGCGAAATCCTTCGGACTCAGAAATCTCAAAATTGACCCTAGGCATGTCAAATTTAATATTGGGCATGGACATGTAAGCAAAATCATTCAATCTTGGGCATCTTAAAATTGATCCTTGGCATGTCAAATTTAATCTTGGACACGGGAATGTAAGAAATATCTTACGGTCTTGGGCATCTCAAAATTTGTAGTTGCGGATTATCTCACAACTACACCCTTATTAGAATCCATTAAAATGATTCCTAAACCTAATAAATTTGATATGAAACTAAGAATTAAGGTACTAAAATTATAAAGAGACACAAAGATTTTTACGTGGTTCGATCAATGTGATCTACATCCACTGTGCTTCACTAGTGATTGTATGTGATTACATGATTTTACAATTGAGACTCCATTAATGAATATTTGGAGCTCTAGAATTTTGGGGAAGAAGATGATAAAGAAAATAAATCCCTCTTTAAAATTTTCTCTCTCCTCCTAAAATTACCCCCTCTCTCAAAATGTGTCTCTCTCTTTTTTCTTATGCCTAAATGGCTATTTATATGATTTTACAAAATGTTAACAACTAATCTTTACTTCAACTTCGTACTTGAGAATTCTCCTGCGAACCTTCTCAACTTCACTTCACGAACTTCCTTTACTCGTAAAACGTTCTTCGTGATTTCTTTATCTTCGCAAAATGTATTTTCTCTCCACAATTTCGTAAGTTATCATTTGCTGTGATATTCTGCTCCTACAAAATTGATCCTAAGCATGTCAAATTTAAGCATAGAGGCCCATGCCTAAGCATAGATTATCTTAATACAAAGCATAACCTATCTAATTGAATCACAACTAATGAAGAAAATTATACCAACAATTAAATACTCTGCAAAAGCAGTGATTGAGTGAATTATTAATTATAAATTAACGAAATTAGAATAGTCACCAATTATTCATGCGTAAATAGCTTCCTCATTGCCTTGTTTGTGGGAGAATTAGCCTCTATGATGTTGGAAACACGCTCAAAAATCATTATTATTGCTCAAAGGGTGTTTACAAAGATGAAAATGGAGAAAATGATGAAAATTGGGTGTTTGAAACGTTTATAATTGTTGCAAACACTGTTACAGGAAACGATAAAGACAAATTGACGCTGTTACTTTGTCTCTGCGACCCACACCGATGTGTCGTTATCAATGTTTGAAAACGATTGTCTTCGATAGTCTGTTCTTGGTGTTCTTCAGGTAAGCAGCCGCAGAAAAGAATTTTCCTGCCACTCGATTTCTCGACTCTGTGTAGCTCTGTAACTCTCCCAATCTCTCCGTAATCCTTCTACTCGACCCCAGCAAACTTATATATACTCGACAGGACCAAAGATTACTCCTCGTAACTCCAAAATATCTTCCCATTACTCGGCAGTCAATGAGTAATATTCCCGGAATATTTTCTTTCCAAAAATCTTGATCCTACGCGTCTGCAGCTGTTGAAACTTCCTCATTTAACTCCTACACGCTTCTAAATTGAGTCAACACACTCTAAACACATGCAAGACATGTTATGAACACACTTGTGATTCAAACAGAACCCGTGAAAACCTGTATATTGCCCACACGAGCACGAGATTGTATCCAATTTTAGACGAATCCAACTGGCATACCAGTCCTGTTTGGTACGTAAAAATCATCCCAGCAAATCCCAACCATTGAATCTCTTTGTTTCCCGACCAAACTACAAACCCTAAATCACGCTGCCATGAGCAGCTTCTTGCCATGTGTTCTGATTTCTTCTCGCGGAATATCCAGCCAAACTGGATCGAAAGTAACTCCTATACCATCCCTGTATGGCTCATAGTAACACACCCAATTGAATCTAGCCCTTTAGTCTCACTGCATCAAGCCCAAAATCGCAACCCTAGTTCTTCCATTAGTCACCAAGCTCATTCCCGTCAAAATTTATTTTCAAAAGAAGAAGATGAGGTTGCCCCTTATCCGGCTGCTTAGGTGCGAATATCATGTGGGTGCCCCTTAGCAATTGGGTTACCCCTTATCCTAAGTGGGAGTCCGAATATCAAATGTCCTCCGGGGGTGTTCCGAGCAACTTTTCGAGCCGAATTTTCCAACAATCTTTATTTCCAAAAAATACCTACAAACACACAAAACACCATAATAAGGACAAAAACGAGTACTAACAATACGAAATATTGAGGACCAATTAGACACATAAATGTGTCTATTAGTATGTCAAATTTAATCTTGGGTATAGGCATGTAAGCAAAAGCCTACGGTATTGGGCATCTCAAAATTCATCCTAGGCATGTCAAATTTAATCATGGGCATGGAAAATTTAATCTTGGGCATCTCAAAATTGATCATGGGCATGACAAATTAAATCTTAGGCATGGCTATGTAAGCCATAGCCTACGGTCTTGGGCATCTCAAAATTTATCCTAGGCATGTAAAATTTAATCTTGGACATGGACATTTAAGAAAAAACCTACGGTCTTGGGCATCTCAAAATTGATCCTAGGCATGTCAAATTTATTCATGGGCATGTAAGCTAAAGCCTACGGTCTTGGACATCTCAAAATTGATCCTAGGAATGTCAAATTTAATCATGGGCATGATAACTTTAATCTTGGGCATGGCATGTAAGCAAAAGCCTACGGTCTTAGGAATCTCAAAATTGATCCTAGGCATGTCAAATTTAATATTGGGCATCACATGTAAGCAAAATCCTACGGTCTTGGGCATCTCATGTAAGCAAAATCCTACGGTCTTGGGCATCTCAAAATTGATCCTATGCACGTCAAATGTTATCTTATTTGTTCGGACTCTTCAAGTGTGATTAGTATTTTGGAGAGCAATTCTTTTCCTTTGTTTGCGCATCAAAGGTGGAGGACAGTTTGTGATATGTATGATTCTATCAGGTTTGTTCACACTTATCGTGAAGTAAATTTTTCAGCGGATAAATTGGCCAAAAGAGGGTGTCATTTAAGAAATGGGGTGGGTTTGCATTGTGTCGGCCGACCGGATTTCATCAACTCAATTGAGCTACCAAATGTTTATTATTTTCGTTTTAAATAGTTTTGTGAGTTTTTAGGGTTCCTATGACCTCTTTTGTCTCATTACTATCTTGTAAATATTATTTTTTGATTAATACAATTTTTGACTTATCGAAAAAAAAAGCATGTAAGCAAAATATTACGGTCTTGGGCATCTCAAAATTGATCATAGGCATGTCAAATTTAATCTTGGGCATGGGCATGTAAGTAAAAGCCTACGGTCTTAGGCATGTAAAAATTGTTCCTAGGCATGTCAAATTTAATCCTAGGCATGTCAAATTTAATCATGCCCAAGATAAAGGGTTTTGAAAACATTTGCGCTACAGATCAATCTGCTGATAAATTAGGTTAATTGATTAATAGTTAAATTTTTTCTTTCTCTGGCGATTTGTTTTAGGGTTTTCAATTTTCATTTTCCTTCTCAATCATCTTTGGGTGATTTGAGATGGGGGATCTTCCTGATCCATCTCATACGAGATTTCTAACCTATGCTGAAAAGGTGTTGGTTAAAAAGCAGCTCCTGGCTACATCTTTTGATTTATCCAAGTTACCAAACCCTACTGTAAAGGAAGGGAAACTAGTAGTTGTTATACCTGATGATTTTTATAATGAAGGATGCGATCTATGGAAATTCAGTCTCATTGGTCGTTTAGATCAAAAGGGGATTAACTTCCAAGATGTGAAGAATAACTTTGAACAATAATGGAAATTAGGTCAGGGTCGTGTGCAGTTCGTTCCCATGAATAGGGTATTTTTAATCATTAAGTTGATATCTCAGGAAGATAAAGATAAGTTACTCAACGTGGAAGCATGGCTTTTTGATCAACAAAAACTCAACCTCATGGAATGGTTTCCAGGGTTTGATGCGGATAAGCATAAGACTTCCCATGCTACTGTTTGGGTCAAGTTTCCTGGCTTTCCTATGGAATTCTGGATTGAAAAATCATTGCTGTCTATAGGTAAAACTCTTGGAAAACCCATTGTGGTAGGTAAATGTACTCTTGATCATGAGTATAGGCCTTTCACTTCAGTCCTTATTGATATAAATTTTGTTGAGCTCAACACAGATGCAATTCACGTAACAGTGGGTGGTTTGGATTTCTGGCAGAATTTTGAGATTCAAAAAAGACCTAAATTATGTTCCAAGTGTAATCTTATTGGTCATTCTGATTCAGAGTGTCGAAAGAAATCAAAGAACAATGTTAACAACGTTCAAGTTCAGAGTGCAGCTCAAGGTCAGAAAACGCAAGTGAGTGGAACTGATATTGGGGTCCGTAAGGTTTCTAATGGTGACTATGAATGGCAAGAAGTTGGACGCAAGAACAAAGGAAAGAATGCTCCGGTCATTCCTTTTGTTCCTGAAGTTGTAAATAATTTAATTTATGCGAAGAAAGCTGATGCTCTGTATGGAAAAAATGGGGGTGTTGTTTCTGTTGATGATAATACATCCCATACATCTCCAGCAGATGACGTTCAACACATTGGTAAGCAGCAAGACAAAGGTCCTCCAAAACCACAATGGCAGGTACGTAACAATTCAACTAATGCTGGTGAAAATAACTTACAAAGCCATGTTGTCGTGGATGCCATAACTGGTGAGGCTGCACAATGTAAGGCTCAAGTTGAAAAATATGATTAAGTAAGTGTGCAGGAGTGTATTGCTTATGCTGTGCATGGTCAGCATGGGGGTGTACAAAATACGTCATATACATCTGTAGCAGATGGGGCTGTTGGTTTGAGCGTTGACGAGATTACTTCTATAGAGCTTAACAAAAAAATGGAAGAAGATTTAGCAAGATTGCTGAAGGCGCGTGATGATTTGGAGAGAGCTAAACATATCTGGCTTCATATTATGCAAGTAGTCTAAATAATTCTGGAGTGTTGTCTCGAATAAATTTGGAGTTTTACGGGATGAGGTTTCTTTAACAGAGTGCAAGGAAGACACGGAAGTTGTTTACAAAAAAACTGATGTTCGCTCGGATTCCAGTTCTGGCAGCAAAAAAACACGGAATTGGGCTTGTTTCTATAGCCCATGAATATTCAATTAACAAAAGTGGAAAATAAAGTTTTTTGTAATATTAAAAAAATTGATATTCAACAAAAGTTTTTGCATGATATAACTTATCGAAAGGAGTATATCAAGGAAATACAAGAGCAACCAAAAATAATGAAGACTCCAAAGAAGAAGAAAAAAGGAGGTGGAAAATCTTAATCCCTTTGTTGAGAAGAGGGGTTGCTAGTCTTCGTTGGCGCTTAAAAGAGTGAAGAAAATTAGGCTTCTAGTCTTTTTTTTCTTCTTTTCTCTTTGGTTATTTTTTTAGTTATAAATTTCTAGAATTTTGTGGCTTTTACTTTGGCTATTCATTTTCACTCCTGGTTTATGGGGGTGGGAAGGCCTTGTGCCTCCTGCTTGTAATTATTGTAATTAAGTTTTCTTGCTTAATAAACTATTGGACTTAGAAAAAAAAGCATGTCAAATTTAATCTTGGGCATGGACATTTAAGTAGAAGCCTACGGTCTTGGGTATCTCAAAATTGTTCCTAAGCATGTCAAATTTAATCTTTGGAATGGGCATGTAAGAAAAATCCTACGGTCTTGGGTATCTCATAATAGATCATAGGCATGTCAAATTTAATCTTGGGAATGGACATTTAAGCAAAAGCCTACGGTCTTGGGCATCTCAAAATTGATCATGGGAATGAAAAATGTAATCTTGGGCATGGACGTGTAAGCAAAAGCCTACGGTCTTGGGCATCTAAATATTGATCCTGGGCATGACAAATTTAATCTTGGGCATGTCCATGTAAGCAAAAGCCTATGCTACTGGGCATCTCAAAATTGATTCTAGGCATGTCAAATTTAATCATGGGCATGGAAAATTCAATCTTGGGAATGGGCATGTAAGCGAAAGCCTACGGACTCGGGCATCTAAAAATTGACCCTAGGCATGTAAAATTTACTATTGGGCATGGGCATGTAAGCAAAATCCTACCATCTTGGGCATCTCAAAATTGATCCTAGGCATGTCAAAGTTAATCTTGGGCATAGGCATGTAAGCAATATCTTACGGTCATGGACACCCCAAAATTGATCCTTGGCATGTCAAATTTAATATTGTCATGGGCATTTAAGAAAAAGCCTATGGTCTTGGGAATCTCAAAATTGACCCTAGGAATGTCAAATTTAATCTTGGGTATGGTTATGTAAGAAAAATCCTACGGTCTTGGGTATCTTAAAATTGATCCTAGGCATTTTAAATTTAATCTTGGGCATGGGCATGTAAGCAAAAGCCTACGGTCTTTGGGATCTCAAAATTGATCCTAGGCCTGTAAAAGTTAGCCATGGGCGTGGAAAATTTAATCTTGGGCATGGACATGTAAGCAAACGCCTACGGTCTTGGGCATCTCAAAATTGATCCTAGGCATGAAAAATTTAGTCTTGGGCATGGCCATGTAAACAAAAGCCTACGGTCTTGGGCATCTCAAAATTGATCCTAGGCATGTCAAATTTAATCATGGACATGGACATTTTAGAAAAAGCCTACGGTCTTGGGCATCTCAAAATTTATCATGGGAAAGACAAATTTAGTCTTGGGCATGACCATGTAAGCAAAATCCTACACCCTTGGGCATCTCAAAATTGATCCTAGGCATGTCAAATTTAATCCTGGGCATGGGCATGTAAGAAAAATCCTACGTTCTTGGGCATCTCAAAATTGATCCTCGGCATGTCAAATTTTATCTTGGGCATGGGCATGTAAGTAAAGCCTATGGTCTTGGGCATCACAAAATTGATCCTAGGCATGTCAAATTCAATCTTGGGCGTGGACATTTAAGAAACATCCTACGCTCTGGGGCATCTCAAAATTGATCCTAGGCATGTCAAATTTAATCATGGATATGAAAAATTTAATCTTGGGCATGGTCATGCAAGAAAAAGCCTACGATATTGGGCAACTCAAAATTGATCCTAGGCATGTCAAATTTCATCTTGGGCATGGACAATGAAGAAAAATCCTAATATCTTGGGCATCTCAAAATTTGTCCCGGGCTTGACAAATTTAATCTAGGGCATGACCATGTAGGCAAAATTCTACGCTCTTGGGCATCTAATAATTGATCCTTGGCATGTCATGGGCATGGAAAATTCAATCTTGGGCATTAGCATGTAAGCAAAATCCTACGGACTTCGGCATCTAAAAATTGATCCTAGGCATGTCATATTTAATCTTGGGCATGGACAATTAATAAAAAGCTTACGGTCTTGGGCATCTCAAAATTGATCCTGGGCTTGAAAAATTCAATCTTGGGCATGGGCATCTTAAAATTGATCCTAGGCATGTCATATTTAATCTTGGGCATGGACATTTAAGCAAAAGCCTACTGTCTTTGGCATCTCAAAATTGATCCTAGGCATGTAAAATTTAATCATGGGCATGGAAAATTCAATCTCTGGCATGGGAATGTAAGAAAAAGCTTACGGTCGTGAGCTTCTCAAAATTGATCTTAGGGATGTCAAATTTAATATTGAGCATGTGCATGTTAGGAAAATCCTACAATCTTGGGCATCTCAAAATTGATCCTAGGCATGTAAAATTAAATGTTGGGCATGGGCATGTTAGCAAAATCTTACGATCCTGGGTATCTCAAAATTGATCCTAGGCATGTAAAATTTAATCACGGGCATGGAAAATTTAGTCTTGGGTATGGGCATGTAAGCAAAAGCCTACGGTCTTGGGCATCTCAAAATTTATCCTAGGCATGTCAAATTTAATCTTGGGCATGTACATTTAACAAAAAGCCTATGGTCTTGGGAATCTCAAAATTGATCCTAGGCATGTCAAATTTAATCTTGGGCATGGACATTTAGGCAAAAGCCTACGGTTTTGGGCATCTCAAAATTAATACTGGGAATGACAAATTTAATCTTGGGCGTGGACATTTAAGAAAAAGCCTACGGTCTTGGGCATCTCTAAATTGATCCTTGGCATGTCAAATTTAATCTTGGGCATCTCAAAATTTATCTTGGGCATAACAAATTTAATTTTGGGCGTGGACATTTAAGAAAAAGCCTATGGACTTGGGCATCTTAAAATTTATCCTGGGCATGACAAATTTAATCTTGGGCGTGGAAATTTAAGAAAAATCCTATGGTCTTGTGCATCTCAAAATTGATCCTTGGCATGTCAAGTTTATTCTTGGGCATGGACATTTAAGCAAAACCCTACGGTCTCGGGCATCTCAAAATTGATCTTGGGAATGACAAATTTAATCTTGGGCATAGCCATGTAAGCAAAACCCTACGCTCTTGGGGATCTAAAAATTGATTCTAGGCATGTAAAATTTAAGCATGGGCATGTAAGCGAATGCCTACGGACTCAGGCGTCTCAAAATTGACCCTAGGCATGTCAAATTTAATATTGGACATGGGCATTTAAGCAAAATCCTACAATCTTGGGCATCCCAAAATTGATCTTAGGCATGTCAAATTTAATCTTGTCATTTACATGTAAGCAAAATCATATGGTCTTGGGCATCTCAAAATTAATCCAAGGCATGTCAAATTTAATCTTGGGTATGGGCATGTAAGAAAAATCCTATGGTCTTGGGTATCCCAAAATTGATCCTGGGCATGATAAATTTAGACTTGGGAATGGACATGTAAGCAAAAGCCTACACTCTTGGGAATCTCAAAATTGATCCTAGGCATGTCAAATTTAATCTTGGGCATGGGCATGTAAGTAAAATCCCACGGTCTTGGGCATCTCAAAATTGATCCTGGGCAAGACAAATTTAGTCTTGGGAATGGCCATGTAAGCAAAATCCTACACCCTTGGGCATATCAAAATTGATCTTAGGCATGTCAAATTTAATCCTTAGCATGTAAGTAAAATCCTACGTTCTTGGGCATCTCAAAATTGATCCTCGGCATGTCAAATTTTATCTTGGGCATGGGCATGTATGTAAAGCCTATGGTCCTGGGCATCACAAAATTGATCCTAGGCATGTCAAATTTAATCTTGGGCGTGGACATTTAAGAAAAAGCCTACGCTCTGAGGCAACTAAAAATTGATCCAAGGCATGTCAAATTTAATCATGGATATGAAAAATTTAATCTTGGGCATGGGCATGAAAAAAAAAGCCTACGATCTTGGGAATCTCAAAATTGATCCTAAGCATGTCAAATTTAATCTTGGGCATGGATAATTAAGAAAAAGCCTACTGTCTTGGGCATCTCAAAATTTATCCCGGGCTTGAAAAATTTAATCTAGGGCATGGCCATGTAAGAAAAATTCTACGCTCTTGGGCATCTCAAAATTGATCAATGGCATGTCATGGGCATGGAAAATTCAGTCTTGGGCATGGGCATGTAAGAAAAATCCTACGGTCTTCGGCATCTTAAAATTGATATTAGGCATGTCATATTTAATCTTGGGCATGGACAATTAAGAAAAAGCCTACGGTCTTGGGCATCTCAAAATTGATCTTGGGCTTGACAAATTTAATCTTGGGCATGGCCATGTAAGCAAAAGCCTACGCTCTTGGGCATCTCAAAATTGATCCTAGGCATGTCATGGGCATGGAAAATTCAATCTTGGGCATGGGCATGTAAGAAAAATCCTACGGTTTGGGAATCTTAAAATTGATCCTAGGCATGTCATATTTAATTTTGGGCATGGACATTTAAGCAAAAGCCTACTGTCTTTGGCATCTCAAAATTGATCCTAGGCATGTAAAATTTAATCATGGGCATGGAAAATTCAATCTCTGGCATGGGAATGTAAGCAAAATCTTACGGTCGTGGGTTTCTCAAAATTGATCATAGGCAAGTAAACTTAAATCTTGGGCATGGGAATGTTAGCAAAATCTTACGATCCTAAGTATCTCAAATTTGATCCTAGGCATGTCAAATTTAATCATGGGCATGGAAAATTTAGTCTTGGGTATGGGCATGTAAGCAAAAGCCTACGGTCTTGGGCATCTCAAAATTTATCCTAGGCATGTCAAATTTAATCTTGGGCATGTACATTTAACAAAAAGGCTATGGTCTTGGGCATCTCAAAATTGATCCTAGGCGTGTCAAATTTAATCTTGGGCATGGACATTTAGGAAAAAGCCTACGGTTTTGGGCATCTCAAAATTAATCCTGGGCATCTCAAAATTGATCTTGGGCGTGGACATTTTAGAAAAATCCTACGGTCTTGGGCATCTCTAAATTGATCTTCGGCATGTCAAATTTAATCTTTGGCATCTCAAATTTGATCTTGGGCATGACAAATTTAATCTTGGAGGTGGACATTTAAGAAAAATCCTATGGACTTGGGCATCTCAAAATTGATCCTGGGCATGACAAATTTAATCTTGGGCATGTACATTTAACAAAAAGCCTTGGGCATCTCAAAATTGATCCTATGCGTGTCAAATTTAATCTTGGGCATGGAAATTTAGGCAAAAGCCTACGGTTTTGGGCATCTCAAAATTAATCCTGGGAATGACAAATTTAATCTTGGGCGTGGACATTTAAGAAAACGCCTACGGTCTTGGGCATCTCTAAATTGATCCTTGGCATGTCAAATTTAATCTTGGGCATCTCAAAATTTATCTTGGGAATGACAAATTTAATCTTGGGCGTGGACATTTAAGAAAAAGCCTACGGACTTGGGCATCTTAAAATTTATCCTGGGCATGACAAATTTAATCTTGGGCGTGGACATTTAAGAAAAATCCTATGGTCTTGGGCATCTCAAAATTGATCCTTGGCATGTCAAGTTTATTCTTGGGCATGGACATTTAAGCAAAACCCTACGGTCTTGGGCATCTCAAAATTGATCTTGGGAATGACAAATTTAATCTTGGGCATAGCCATGTAAGCAAAACCCTACGCTCTTGGGGATCTAAAAATTGATTTTAGGCATGTAAAATTTAAGCATGGGCATGTAATCGAAATCCTACGGACTCAGGCTTCTCAAAATTGACCCTAGGCATGTCAAATTTAATATTGGACATGGGCATTTAAGCAAAATCCTACAATCTTGGGCATCTCAAAATTGGTCTTAGGCATGTCAAATTTAATCTTGTCATTTACATGTAAGCAAAAGCCTATGGTCTTGGGCATCTCAAAATTAATCCAAGGCATGTCAAATTTAATCTTGGGTATGGGCATGTAAGAAAAATCCTATGGTCTTGGGTATCCCAAAATCGATCCTGGGCATGACAAATTTAGACTTGGGCATGGACATGTAAGCAAAAGCCTACACTCTTGGGAATCTCAAAATTGATCCTAGGCATGTCAAATTTAATCTTGGGCATGGGCATGTAAGTAAAATCCCACGGTCTTGGGCATCTCAAAATTGATCCTGGGCAAGACAAATTTAGTCTTGGGAATGGCCATGTAAGCAAAATCCTACACCCTTGGGCATATCAAAATTGATCTTAGGCATGTCAAATTTAATCCTGCGCATGGGCATGTAAGTAAAATCCTACCTTCTTGGGAATCTCAAAATTGATCCTCGGCATGTCAAATTTTATCTTGGGCATGGGCATGTATGTAAAGCCTATGGTCCCGGTCATCACAAAATTGATCCTAGGCATGTCAAATTTAATCTTGGGCGTGGACAATTAAGAAAAAGCCTACGCTCTGAGGCAACTAAAAATTGATCCAAGGCATGTCAAATTTAATCATGGATATGAAAAATTTAATCTTGGGAATGGGCATGAAAAAAAAGCCTACGATCTTGGGAATCTCAAAATTGATCTTAAGCATGTCAAATTTAATCTTGGGCATGGATAATTAAGAAAAAGCCTACCTTCTTGGGCATCTCAAAATTTATCCCGGGCTTGACAAATTTAATCTAGGGCATGGCCATGTAAGCAAAATTCTACGCTCTTGGGCATCTTAAAATTGATCATTGGCATGTCATGGGCATGGAAAATTCAGTCTTGGGCATGGGCATGTAAGCAAAATCCTACGGTCTTCGGTATCTTAAAATTGATATTAGGCATGTCATATTTAATCTTGGGCATGGACAATTAAGAAAAAGCCTACGGTCTTGGGCATCTCAAAATTGATCTTGGGCTTGACAAATTTAATCTTGGGCATGGCCATGTAAGCAAAAGCCTACGCTCTTGGGCATCTCAAAATTGATACTAGGCATGTCATGGGCATGGAAAATTCAATCTTGGGCATGGGCATGTAAGCAAAATCCTACGGTTTGGGAATCTTAAAATTGATCCTAGGCATGTCATATTTAATTTTGGGCATGGACATTTAAGCAAAAGCCTACTGTCTTTGGCATCTCAAAATTGATCCTAGGCATGTAAAATTTAATCATGGGCATGGAAAATTCAATCTCTGGCATGGGAATGTAAGCAAAATCTTACGGTCGTGGGTTTCTCAAAATTGATCATAGGCAAGTAAACTTAAATCTTGGGCATGGGAATGTTAGCAAAATCTTACGATCCTAAGTATCTCAAATTTGATCCTAGGCATGTCAAATTTAATCATGGGCATGGAAAATTTAGTCTTGGGTATGGGCATGTAAGCAAAAGCCTACGGTCTTGGGCATCTCAAAATTTATCCTAGGCATGTCAAATTTAATCTTGGGCATGTACATTTAACAAAAAGCCTATGGTCTTGGGCATCTCAAAATTGATCCTAGGCGTGTCAAATTTAATCTTGGGCATGGACATTTAGGAAAAAGCCTACGGTTTTGGGCATCTCAAAATTAATCCTGGGCATCTCAAAATTGATCTTGGGCGTGGACATTTTAGAAAAATCCTACGGTCTTGGGCATCTCTAAATTGATCTTCAGCATGTCAAATTTAATCTTTGGCATCTCAAATTTGATCTTGGGCATGACAAATTTAATCTTGGAGGTGGACATTTAAGAAAAATCCTATGGACTTGGGCATCTCAAAATTGATCCTGGGCATGACAAATTTAATCTTGGGCATGTACATTTAACAAAAAGCCTTGGGCATCTCAAAATTGATCCTATGCGTGTCAAATTTAATCTTGGGCATGGAAATTTAGGCAAAAGCCTACGGTTTTGGGCATCTCAAAATTAATCATGGTAATGACAAATTTAATCTTGGGCGTGGACATTTAAGAAAACGCCTACGGTCTTGGGCATCTCTAAATTGATCCTTGGCATGTCAAATTTAATCTTGGGCATCTCAAAATTTATCTTGGGAATGACAAATTTAATCTTGGGCGTGGACATTTAAGAAAAAGCCTACGGACTTGGGCATCTTAAAATTTATCCTGGGCATGACAAATTTAATCTTGGGCGTGGACATTTAAGAAAAATCCTATGGTCTTGGGCATCTCAAAATTGATCCTTGGCATGTCAAGTTTATTCTTGGGCATGGACATTTAAGCAAAACCCTACGGTCTTGGGCATCTCAAAATTGATCTTGGGAATGACAAATTTAATCTTGGGCATATCCATGTAAGCAAAACCCTACGCTCTTGGGGATCTAAAAATTGATTTTAGGCATGTAAAATTTAAGCATGGGCATGGAATGGCCATGGGCATGTAAGCGAAATCCTACGGACTCAGGCTTCTCAAAATTGACCCTAGGCATGTCAAATTTAATATTGGACATGGGCATTTAAGCAAAATCCTACAATCTTGGGCATTTCAAAATTGATCTTAGGCATGTCAAATTTAATCTTGTCATTTACATGTAAGCAAAAGCCTATGGTCTTGGGCATCTCAAAATTAATCCAAGGCATGTCAAATTTAATCTTGGGTATGGGCATGTAAGAAAAATCCTATGGTCTTGGGTATCCCAAAATCGATCCTGGGCATGACAAATTTAGACTTGGGCATGGACATGTAAGCAAAAGCCTACACTCTTGGGAATCTCAAAATTGATCCTAGGCATGTCAAATTTAATCTTGGGCATGGGCATGTAAGTAAAATCCCACGGTCTTGGGCATCTCAAAATTGATCCTGGGCAAGACAAATTTAGTCTTGGGAATGGCCATGTAAGCAAAATCCTACACCCTTGGGCATATCAAAATTGATCTTAGGCATGTCAAATTTAATCCTGCGCATGGGCATGTAAGTAAAATCCTACCTTCTTGGGAATCTCAAAATTGATCCTCGGCATGTCAAATTTTATCTTGGGCATGGGCATGTATGTAAAGCCTATGGTCCCGGTCATCACAAAATTGATCCTAGGCATGTCAAATTTAATCTTGGGCGTGGACATTTAAGAAAAAGCCTACGCTCTGAGGCAACTAAAAATTGATCCAAGGCATGTCAAATTTAATCATGGATATGAAAAATTTAATCTTGGGAATGGGCATGAAAAAAAAAGCCTACGATCTTGGGAATCTCAAAATTGATCTTAAGCATGTCAAATTTAATCTTGGGCATGGATAATTAAGAAAAAGCCTACTGTCTTGGGCATCTCAAAATTTATCCCGGGCTTGACAAATTTAATCTAGGGCATGGCCATGTAAGCAAAATTCTACGCTCTTGGGCATCTTAAAATTGATCATTGGCATGTCATGGGCATGGAAAATTCAGTCTTGGGCATGGGCATGTAAGCAAAATCCTACGGTCTTCGGTATCTTAAAATTGATATTAGGCATGTCATATTTAATCTTGGGCATGGACAATTAAGAAAAAGCCTACGGTCTTGGGCATCTCAAAATTGATCTTGGGCTTGACAAATTTAATTTTGGGCATGGCCATGTAAGCAAAAGCCTACGCTCTTGGGCATCTCAAAATTGATACTAGGCATGTCATGGGCATGGAAAATTCAATCTTGGGCATGGGCATGTAAGCAAAAGCCTACGGTCTTGGGCATCTTAAAATTGATTTTAGGCATGTCATATTTAATTTTGGGCATGGACATTTAAGCAAAAGCCTAATGTCTTTGGCATCTCAAAATTGATCCTAGGCATGTAAAATTTAATCATGGGCATGGAAAATTCAATCTCTGGCATGGGAATGTAAGCAAAATCTTACGGTCGTGGGCTTCTCAAAATTTATCCTAGGCAAGTAAACTTAAATCTTGGGCATGGGCATGTTAGCAAAATCTTACGATCCTGGGTATCTCAAATTTGATCCTAGGCATGTCAAATTTAATCATGGGCATGGAAAAGTTAGTCTTGGGTATGGGCATGTAAGCAAAAGCCTACGGTCTTGGGCATCTCAAAATTTATCCTAGGCATGTCAAATTTAATCTTGGGCATGTACATTTAACAATAAGCCTATGGTCTTGGGCATCTCAAAATTGATCCTAGGCGTGTGAAATTTAATCTTGGGCATGGACATTTAGGAAAAAGCCTACGGTTTGGGCATCTCAAAATTAATCCTGGGCATGACAAATTTAATCTTGGGCGTGGACATTTTAGAAAAATCCTACGGTCTTGGGCATCTCTAAATTGATCTTTGGCATGTAAAATTTAATCTTTGGCATCTCAAATTTGATCTTGGGCATGACAAATTTAATCTTGGACGTGGACATTTAAGAAAAAGCCTATGGACTTGGGCATCTCAAAATTGATCATGGGCATGACAAATTTAATCTTGGGCGTGGACATTTAAGAAAAAGCCTACGGTCTTGGACATCTCAAAATTGATCCTTGGCATGTCAAATTTAATCTTGGGCATGGACATTTAAGCAAAACCCTACGGTCTTGGGCATCTCAAAATTGATCTTGGGAATGACAAATTTATTCTTGGGCATAGCCATGTAAGAAAAACCCTACGCTCTTGGGGATCTAATAATTGATTCTAGGTATGTGAAATTTAAGCATGGGCATGGAATGGGAATGGGCATGTAAGAGAAAGCCTACGGACTCAGGCGTCTCAAAATTGACCCTAGGCATGTCAAATTTAATATTGGGCATGGGCATTTAAGAAAAATACTACAATCTTGGGCATCTCAAAATTGATCTTAGGCATGTCAAATTTAATCTTGTCATTTACATGTAAGCAAAAGCCTATGGTCTTGGGCATCTCAAAATTAATCCTAGGCATGTCAAATTTAATCTTGGGCATGGGCATGTAAGTAAAATCCCACGGTCTTGGGAATCTCAAAATTGATCCTGGGTAAGAAAAATTTAGTCTTGGGCGTGGCCATGTAAGCAAAATCCTACACCCTTGGGCATCTCAAAATTGATCTTAGGCATATCAAATTTAATCATGGGCATGGGCATGTAAGTAAAATCCTACGTTCTTGGGCATCTCAAAATTGATCCTCGGCATGTCAAATTTTATCTTGGGCAAGGGCATGTAAGTAAAGCCTATGGTCTTGGGCATCACAAAATTGATCCTAGGAATGTCAAATTTAATCTTTGGCATGGCCATGAATGAAAAAGCCTGGGCATCTCAAAATTCATCCTAAGCATATCAAATTTAATATTGGGCATGGACGATTAAGAAAATGCCTACTGTCTTGGGGATCTCAAAATTTATCCCGGGCTTGACAAATTTAATCTAGGGCATGGCCATGTAAGCAAAATTCTACGCTCTTGGGCATCTCAAAATTGATCCTTGGCATGTCATGGGCATGGAAAATTCAATCTTGGGAATGGGCATGTAAGGAAAATCCTACGGTCTTCGGCATCTTAAAATTGATCCTAGGCATGTCATATTTAATCTTGGGCATGGACAATTAAGAAAAAGCCCACGGTCATGGGCATCTCAAAATTGATCCCAGGCTTGACAAATTTAATCTTGGGCATGGCCATGTAAGCAAAAGCCTACGCTCTTGGGCATCTCAAAATTGATCATAGGCATGTCATGGGCATGGAAAATTCAATCTTGGGCATGGGCATGTAAGCAAAAGCCTACGGACTTGGGCATTTTAAAATTGATCCTAGGCATGTCATATTTAATTTTGGGCATGGACATTTAAGAAAAAGCCTACTGTCTTTGGCATCTCAAAATTGATCCTATGCATGTAAAATTTAATCATGGGCATGGAAAATTCAATCTCTGGCATGGGAATGTAAGCAAAATCTTACGGTCGTGGGCTTCTCAAAATTGATCCTAGGCATGTCAAATTTAACATTGGGCATGGGCATGTTAGCAAAATCCTACAATCTTGGGCATCTCAAAATTGATCCTAGGCTTGTAAAATTAATTCTTGGGCATGGGCATGTTAGCAAAATCTTACGATCTTGGGCATGCCAAATTTAATCATGGGCATGGAAAATTTAGTCTTGGGTATGGTCATGTAAGCAAAAGCCTACGGTCTTGGGCATCTCAAAATTTATCCTAGGCATGTCAAATTTAATCTTGGGCATGTACATTTAACAAAAAGCCTACGGTCTTGGGCATCTCAAAATTGATCCTAGGCGTGTCAAATTTAATCTTGGGCATGGACATTTGGGCAAAAGCCTACTGTTTTGGGCATCTCAAAATTAATCCTGGGCATGACAAATTTAATCTTGGGCGTGGACATTTAAGAAAAAGCCTAAGGTCTTGGGCATCTCTAAATTGATCCTTGGCTGGTCAAATTTAATCTTGGGCATCTCAAAATTGATCTTGGGCATGACAAATTTAATCTTGGGCGTGGACATTTAAGAAAAAGCCTACGGACTTGGGCATCTCAAAATTGATCATGGGCATGAAAAATTTAATCTTGGGCGTGGACATTTAAGAAAAAGCCTACGGTCTTGGGCATCTCAAAATTGATCCTTGGCATGTCAAATTTAATCTTGGGCAGTGACATTTAAGCAAAACCCTACGGTCTTGGCATCTCAAAATTGATCTTGGGCATGACAAATTTAATCTTGGGAATAGCCATGTAAGCAAAACCCTACTCTCTTGGGGATATAAAAATTGATTCTAGGCATGTCAAATTTAAGCATGGGCATGGAATGGACATGGGCATGTAAGCGAAATCCTACAGACTCAGGCGTCTCAAAATTGACCCTAGGCATGTCAAATTTAATATTGGCATGGGCATTTTATAAAAATCCTACAATCTTGTGCATCTCAAAATTAATCTTAGGCATGTCAAATTTAATCTTGTTAATTACATGTAAGCAAAAGCCTATGGTCTTGGGCATCTCAAAATTAATCCTAGGCATGTCAAATTTAATCTTGGGTATGGTCATGTAAGAAAAATCCTATGGTCTTGGGTATCTCAAAATTGATCCTGGGCATGACAAATTTAGACTTGGGCATGGACATGTAAGCAAAAGCCTACACTCTTGGGAATCTCAAAATTGATCCTAGGCATGTCAAATTTAATCTTGGGCATGGGCATGTAAGTAAAAGCCCACGGTCTTGGGAATCTCAAAATTGACCCTGGGCAAGACAAATTTAGTCTTGGGCATGGCCATGTAAGCAAAATCCTACACCCTTTGGCATCTCAAAATTGATCTTATGCATGTCAAATTTAATCCTGGGCATGGGCATGTAAGTAAAATCCTACGTTCTTGGGCATCTCAAAATTGATCCTTGGCATGTCATGGGCATGGAAAATTAAATGTTGGGCATTGGCATGTAAGCAAAATCCTACGGCCTTAGGCATCTTAATATTGATCCTATGCATGTCATATTTAATCTTGGGCATGGACAATTAAGAAAAATCCTACGGTCTTGGGCATCTCAAAATTGATCCTGGGCTTGAAAAATTTAATCTTGGGCATGGCCATGTAAGCAAAAGCCTATGCTCTTGGCCATCTCAAAATTGATCCTAGGCATGTCATGGGCATGGAAAATTCAATCTTGGGCATGGGCATGTAAGAAAAATCCTACGGTCTTGGGAATCTTAAAATTAATCCTTGGCATTTCATATTTAATCTTGGGCATGGACATTTAAGCGAAAGCCCACTGTCTTTGGCATCTTAAAATTGATCCTAGGCATGTAAAATTTAATCATGGGCATGGAAAATTTAATCTTGGGCATGGGAATGTAAGCAAAATCCTACGGATGTGGGTTTCTCAAAATTGATCCTTGGCATGTCAAATTTAATATTGGGCATGGGCATGTTAGCAAAATCTTACGATCTTGGGTATCTCAAAATTGATCCTAGGCATGTCGTATTTAATCATGGGCATGGAAAATTTAGTCTTGGGTATGGGTATGGGCATGTAAGAAAAAGCCTACGGTCTTGGGAATCTCAAAATTTATCCTAGTCATGTCAAATTTAATCTTGGGCATGTACATTTACAAAAAGCCTATGGTCTTGGGTATCTCAAAATTGATCCTAGGCATGTAAAATTAATTCTTGGGCATGGGCATGTTAGCAAAATCTTACGATCTTGGGCGTCTCAAAATTGATCTTAGGCATGTCAAATTTAATCATGTCATTTACATGTAAGAAAAAGCCTATGGTCTTGGGCATCTCAAAATTAATCCTAGGCATGTCAAATTTAATCTTGGATATGGGCATGTAAGAGAAATCCTACGGTCTTGGGTATCTCAAAATTGATCCTGGGCATGGCCATGTAAGGAAAAGCCTACACTCTTGGTAATCTCAAAATTGATCCTAGGCATGTCAAATTTAATCTTGGGCATGGCCATGTAAGTAAAAGCCTACGGTCTGGGGAATCTCAAAATTGATCCTCGGAATGTCAAATTTTATCTTGGGCATAGGCATGTAAGTAAAGCCTATGGTCTTGAGCATCACAAAATTGAACCTAGGCTTGTCAAATTTAATCTTGGGCGTGGACATTTAAGAAACATCCTACGCTCTTGGGAATCTCAAAATTGATCCTAGGCATGTCAAATTTAATCATGGGCATGAAAAATTTAATCTTGGGCATGGTCATGTAATTAAAAGCCTACGTTCTTGGGCATCTTAATATTGATCCTAGGCATGTCAAATTTAATCTTAGGTATGGACATTTAAGAAAAACGCTACGATCTTGGGCATCTCAAAATTGATCTTGGGATTGACAAATTTAATCTTGGGCATGGCCATGTAATCTAAATCCTACGCTTTTGGGCATCTCAAAATTGATTCTAGGCATGTCAAATTTAATCATGGGCATGGTAAATTCAATCTTGGGCATGTGCATGTAAGCAAAAGCCTACGGTCTTGGGAATCTTAAAATTGATCCTAGACATGTCATATTTAATCTTGGGAATAGACATTTAAGCAAAAGCCTATGGTCCTTGGCATCTCTAAATTGATCATGGGCATGAAAAATTTAATCTTGGGCACGACCATGTAAGCAAAAGCCTAAGCTCTTGGGAATCTCAAAATTGATCCTAGGCATGTCAAATTTAATCATGGGCATGGAAAATTAAATCTTGGGCATGGGAATGTAAGCAAAAGCCTACGGTTGTGGGCATCTCAAAATTGATCATAGGCATGTCAAATTTAATATTGGGCATGGGCATGTTAGCAAAAACCTACAATCTTGGGCATCTCAAAATTGATCCTAGGCATGTCAAATTTAATATTGGACATGGGCATGTTAGCAAAAACCTAGAATCTTGGGCATCTATAAATTGATCCTAGGCATGTAAATTTTAATCTTGGGCATGGGCATGTAAGCAAAATCTTACGGTCTTGGGCATCTCAAAATTGATCATAGGAATGTTAAATTTAATCATGGGCATGAAAACTTAATCTTGGGCATGGTTTTTTTTTTTTTTTTGATAAGTCAAAAAATGTATTAATGAATATCAATATTTACAAGAGTTGTTTTCGTGAAAAGAGGTCAGGATAACCCCAAAACTTGCAAACTATTTGAATATATAATAAATAACATTTGGGTATTCAACTAAATTCAAAAAAAGAGTCCTTCCATCATAGTGCATCCCTTCACCATTCTCAAGTAAACAGCCCTGTAAAGTTCGCCTACTTGTAAGTATGAATAAACCTGATAGCATCATAATTTCTTCTAACATCTAACCACCTTTGTCTTCAGAACCAAGGTAAATTAGAGTTCTTAAACGGTTCCACCACACTAAAAGAATCATAACGAATACAAACTCTTCGTGCGCCCCATCTAGTGGCCCATTCAAGCCCAAAAATAATGTCATAAAGTACCGCCAAGAAAGTTGTAGTGACTCCTAGGACGATCGACATACCTCCAAGAACATTAGAAGACGCATCTCTGGCTACCACCCCCGCACCAGCTCTGCATGGGTTTCCCCAAGCCGCGCCATCACAAAATAAAAGAATCTCATTATCATTCGAAGGTTGGCAATAACATTTCGCTGGCAAGTGTTGCTTAATGGTCTTGGGCATTTCAAAAATGATAATATGCATGTCCAATTTTATCTTGGCCATGGACATTTAATAAATATCCAACGGTCTTGGGCATCTCAAAATTGATCCTAGGCATGTCAAATTTAATTTTGGTCATGGACATTTAAGCAAAAGCCTATGGTCTTGGGCATATCAAAATTGATCCTGGGAATAACAAATTTAATCTTGGGCGTGGAAATTTAAGAAAAAGCCTACGGTCTTGGGCATCTCAAAATTGATCCTTGGAATGTCAAATTTAATCTTGGGCATGGATATTTAAGCAAAAGCCTACGGTCTTGGGCATCTCAAAATTGATCTTGGGCATGATGAATTTAATCTGGGGCATGGCCATCTAAGCAAAAGCGGATGTTCTTGGGGATCTAAAAATTGATCCTAGGCATGTGAAATATAATCATGGGCATAAAAAATTTAATCTTAGGCATGGGCATGTACGCAAAAGCCTACTGTCTTGGGAATCTAAAAATTGATCCTAGGCATGTCAAATTTAATCTTGGGCATGTACATTTAACAAAAAGGCTACGGTCTTGGGCAGCTCAAAATTGATCCTAGGCATGTCAAATTTAATCTTGGGCATGGACATTTAAGCAAAAGCCTACAGTCTTGGGCATCTCAAAATTGATTATGGGGATGACAAATTTAATCTTAGGCGTGGAAATTTAAGAAAAAGCATACGGTCTTGGGCATCTCAAAATTGATCCTTGGAATGTCAAATATAATCATGGGCATGGAAAATTTTATCTTGGGCATGTGCATGTAAGCAAAAGCCTACAGTCTTGAGCATCTCAAAATTGATCCTAGGCATGTCAAATTTAATCTTGGGCATGGACATTTAAGAAAAAGCCTACGGTCTTGGGCATCTCAAAATTGATCCTGGGCATGACATATTTAATCTTGGGCGTGGACATTTAAGAAAAAGCCTACGGTCTTGGGCATCTCAAAATTGATCCCGGGAATGTCAAATTTAATCTTGGGCATCTCAAAATTGATCCTGGGCATGAAAAATTTAATCTTGGGCATAGCCATGTAAGCAAAATCCTACGCTCTTGGAGATCTAAAAATTGATCCTAGGCATGTCAAATTTAATCATGGGCATGGAAAATTTAATCTTGGGCGTGGGCATGTAAGAAAAAGCCTATAGTCTTGGGCATCTTAAAATTGATATTAGGAATGTCAAATTTAATCTTGGGATGGACATTTAAGAAAAAGCCTACGGTCTTGGGCATCTAAAAATTGATCCTAGGCATCTCAAATGTAATCTTGGGAATGTACATTTAAGCAAAAGCCTACGGCCTTGGGCATCTCAAAATTGATCATGGGCATGAAAAATTTAATCTTGGGCATGGACGTTTAAGCAAAAGCCAATGGTCTTGGGAATCTCAAAATTGATCCTGGGCATGATAAATTTAATCTTGGGCATGGCCTTGTAAACAAAATCCTACACTCCTGGGCATCTTAAAATTGATTCTAGGCATGTCAAACTTAATCATGGGCATGGGCATGTAAGCGAAATCCAACGGACTCGGGCATCTCAAAATTGACCCAAGGCATGTCAAATTTAATATTGGGCATGGACATTTAAGAAAAATCCTACAATCTTGGGCATCTTAAAATTGATCTTAGGCATGTCAAATGTAATCTTGTCATTTACATGTAAGCAAAAGCCTATGGTCTTGGGCATCTCAAAATTGATTCTAGGCATGTGAAATTTAATCTTGGGTATGGGCATATAAGAAAAATCCTATGGTCTTGGGTATCTCAAAATTAATCCTAGGCATGTCAAATTTAATCCTGGGCATGGGGATGTAAGCAAAAACCTACAATCTTGGGAATCTCAAAATTGATCCTAGGCATGTCAAATTTAATCTTGGCATGCGCATGTAAGTAAAATCTTACGGTCTTGGGCATCTCGAAATTGATCCTACGCATGTCAAATTTAATCATGGGCATGGTTTTTTTTTTTGATAAGTCAAAAAATGTATTAAGAATATCAATATTTACAAGAGTTGTTTTCATGAAAAGAGGTGAGGATAACCCCAAAAACTTGCAAACTATTTGAATCTATAATAAATAATATTTGGGTATTCAACTGAATTGAAAAAAAAGGCCTTCCATCAAAGTGCATTCCTTCACCATTCTCAAGTAAACATCCCTTTAAAGTTCGCCTCCTTGTAAGTATTTTTTTTGCTAGGTCAAAATGGTTTATTAAAGAAAAAAAACGTAATTACAAGAATTACAAAATGGGAGGCTCGAGGCCTCCCCACCCCCATAAACCAAAGAGGTAAAAATAGCAACAACAAAAAGCTAAAAGCTCTAAAAATAAGCTCATAAACACAAATAAATAACAAAAAGAGGAAATCTAGGAACATTAATATCGTTTACGCTCCTTATTTCCAACTCTAAAATTCCCCTTCTTGGGAAGAAGACCAGCAATTATTTGTGTCAAATCTGGGTCTCCATAAGGCTCCTTGTATTCATCTTCATAAACATCATCATATTCATAATCATCTTCATCTGAAGCATAATTACCACCAGGCACAAGCTTAATAGGAGATTGAGCTTTTTTCTTAGTTGACATTCTATCCATTAGCTCCTTTTTTTTCCTTGAAATATTCTTGTCTAAAGCTTCGATTTCGAATAAAATTAGCACGCACATCATCATTCTGAATATTGCTTGCCGCTTCAAGTTCCTCCGTAGACAAAATATTATTCATATCAAAAACATTATCCTCCAACCCTAGTTGTGTCTCCTTATTATATCAGCATCACGGCTTGGAGTTTCCTCATTGGATTTGGAATCCTTACTAAAAGATGATTCCAAAGTAGTATCAGATTTCAAGGAATTCATAGCCATGATTTTTGCAGCTTGCTTGGCCACTTTTCTAGCTTTTTTCCGAGCTAAAATATCAGCATCCACTTCACCCCACTCTTTCGAGCCAATACTACCATCTGAGTCAGTAGAATCATCCAAAACTTGTTCATCCACTATCCCAATATCCTCACTAATATCATTAGCAAGGCTTAACTCAGATGCAAGAGCTTCAAACTGGTTATTAACCACTATTTCAGTTTGAAATATGCAATCCACAAAAGGAATAAAAGTAAAAGGAGTACCTTTATTACCCTTTGCTAGCGTCCATTCATCTTTACAAGTGGCAACATTCGTTTCCAAAACACCAACAGCCTTGCCAGCCAAAGAAACGTTGGGCTTTAACACGGACTTGGAATTTTGCTTGGACACAGACTGAAAATTAGTACCTTGCCTGGAACCAGACGGAAGAATAGAATCTTGCTTGGATACGGACTTAGTCATGGACTGATCAGTTTTCGTATTTTGCATTGACACAGAATTTGCTATAGAGTTTTGCTTTGTCACGGACACTTGCTTCACTTGAACGGACTTCTTCTTGGACACGGACAAAGGTTGTATCCAAATTCTTCACAGACGTTTGCTTTACCACTGTCGGAATAGCTGCATGGTCTGCATGAGCAGATTTTTTACGTGCAGCAAGATATGCTTTAGCTGCAATTTCATTCTTGCATCTAATCAGTTGGAGCTGTGCTTCCCTATATTCAGTAAAAGAGTTATTCAGATCTTCCTCTAACTTTGTATCCTCAACACTTGGAGCATCAAATTTGTTATCATTCATCAGTGCACCAGCATTACCATTTTTTTCCATCTCATCAGTATTATCTTTGTTTTGCTTATCCAAATTTGTAGTCCCAACAGGTGCGTGTTTTTCAACAGCAGCTGCATGAGAACTCCCAGCAACATCACGTTCATCTATGACCGGAATAACTGGAGCTTGCTTACCCGTATTTTTATTTACCGCAACTTGCCACTCCATGCCTGGCAGATTATCATTTTATCATTCTAGGAATTTTCTCAGCTGCAACCACTAGAAGTTGATTATATTTTGTTTTGTTTCTTGATTTATTTCTACAATCCTCCTCACAATGACCAATAAAGTTGCACTTTGTACAAAACTGAGGACGTTTATGAATATCCATATACTGCCAGAATTCCCTCCCATTAGCTTTTAACAAAATTCTTTCAGGGATGTGCTTTGAGAAAACAATATCAACAAGAACTGATGCAAAATAACCATACTCCAACCTTAGGGTATTTTCATCAACAACAATTGGAGTGCCAAAACTCTTACCGATTGATAATATGGATTTTTCAGTCCATAACTCCATTGGTAATTCAGGAAACATGACCCATACAGCATCATGAGAAGAACGCTGCTTATTAGGGTTAAAACTAGGATACCAATCCTTCAGTTGAAGAACTTGATTTTTGATGATGGCTTTAGGACCATTACGAATCCTTTCTTTTTCTTCAGCTGTTGATAACATAATTATGAAAAATCCTTTACGCATGGGAAGAAACTTAACATCCTGTCTAAGTTTTCATTGTTCAACTAGTGCGTGTTTAACTTCAGAAAACTTCACGCCTGTGAAGTCCAAACGAGCTATGAAACTATATTTGAATGGTTTACATCCTTCTTGAAAAACATCCAAATGGATTTCCAAAGCTGGCTCACCCTCTTTGAGAGTTGGATTTGGAAGAGAGGAAAGATCAATAGAAGTAGGGTTTTAAAATAAAATTCCTTTGAGAATATCCACAAACGAACTAGGTTTTGCTGCACCAACGGATGTGGTCCTAGAATCCGTGTTATTAGAAGTTGAATCATGTTGTTCTCCCATTGTTTTGCTGCACCATAAACGAACTACGAATCTATTCAGAGTTTTACCATCTTATCGCTTGTTTTCACTATAATTAGGGTTTATGATTGATTTCTAGATTGTTCAAGTGTACAATTGGATTAATCTTTTGATCATTCAATTGCTAGTAAAGGGTTAGGATATCCGTGTAATTGTTGAATAATCCTTACACAAGTAGAGAACGTGAGACCTCGCAGAGGGATTCTGTGGAGCAATCGTGTGTCAAGATAACACTAGTAAGTGGACCTTGCGCTAAGAGTCTAACTGCTAGGATCAACCTAAGTTCACATAATTTAAAGCTTCTGTTGGGTTACACCTTTAGTGCACTACTACTTGGTGGTTCAGTTGGATAGAACTTGATATGCGAGCGCTTCGGTATCCGGTTACATAAGGAACTTTGGGGATAGCACTGCGCCAGTTGCTTTCCTACGGTTGGTGATGAATGTTTCTAACGAAGATAGATAAATATACTATTGAGTTCAACGTTTGGTAACGGCGAAGGACTCCTTGATCATCCCTTTCATCTTATTCTTTTTGTTATCTTTTTATTTATTTCATAACCCAACCCCCTTTTTACTTTGTTTTGCTATCTAAATAACATATCAATTACACAGCTCTCTGTGGGAACGATCTCTTACTACCTCTATATTACCAGTTAATTAGTGGGAAATATCTTAATTAATTTGTTGTGGTTACGACACGCAAGTGAAGAGTAAGGGAAAAGGAAAGCCTTTTGCTTCTCCAATTGAGCTTTGTTTTTAACGTGTGTAGGATTCTCTCTTTAATGCGTCAACAAAGGCTTGAGCTACACACATCATGTTGTTCTCCCCGACAACGGCGCCAAAATTTGATGTGTGTCGTAGGTGCACTCAAATTAAATTACTTATTTCCACATAATTAACTGGTAATATAATGGAAGTAAGGATCGTTCCCACGAAGAGCAGGGAGATTTAGTTTTCAAAAAGGTCACAAATGGGTTTTTTTGTTTTAGATTGTAAACAAAGTAAATAAAGCACTTGAAAATAATAAAGTTTGCAAGCAATGGAGAGAAATATGATCAGGGAATCCTTCTTCGTTACTAAACAGTCATCGAGTTATTATATTCATCCATTAATACAATTAATCACAAATTATTACCAACCATGGAATAACAGCTAGCTCAGTGTTATCCCCTAAATTCCTTATATCACTGGGTACTGAAGCTCTCCAATACCAGATTCTATTCTTCTAAACCACCTAGTAGTATCTCACTCAAGGTGTAATTTCTCCGAATGCTTTATCTTTTGTGAATTATAGATTAATCCTAGTAGTTAGACTCTTAGCTCAAGGCCCACTTTCTAGTGTTGTTTATACACACAATTGCTACACAGAATCCCTCTGCAAGGTATTTTGTTCTCTACTTTTGTATGAATTTTTCGATTATTACTTATCTCCTAACTCAATACTAGCATTTGATTGAATCAACAAATTCATTCAGTTGGCCACCTAAACAATCTATCAATTAATCATAAATATTTTAATTAGTATAAACAATCAATAATAATGTGAAGAACTTCAAAACAGATTTATATAATAACTCAAATCATGTCTAGAACTTAGAATTCATCCCCAATCACTAAGAAGTTTATCTACTCATGGTACTAACAAAACCCATGAGTTTCATATGATAAAATGGTAAAGAAATAGTTATGGTGATGGAAATAGCTCCAAACCCTAGCTTTTCTTCTCTTGAGTTCTCCTCTCCAATTACTTGATTAAAGATTAAAAGATTTCTCTCAAAAATATTAGAAGAGTCTCTTATATAGTACCCAAGTTGTAGAAGTGCCCGTGTTCAAATCCCGGTCGAAGTAACATGCCAAACTTGCCAAAATTCCATCAAAACCTAGCCGAAATCATGTAACATAGCTAACCACACATCCAACAACATTTATGGGCTCGGTCATGAACAGTAAAGCCCAGTCCAACTCCAAATTCTCAGTTTCATTTACCTTGTCAGTTTCAGGACACTGACAACTTATTTTTTCTTCTTCCATTACGTATGGGTTTTTCCGTCCATATGTTCTCTTGGATGTTTTGTACTTTTTTTTTCTTTCTATCACGGCTAGGTAATTCCTTCCGTAAGTTCTCCTGGACCTTTTCTCTTATTTTCTCTACGATTTTGTGGCCAAAACTTCCCAGCCGTAATCGCTCCTGTAAGTTTTAGTTTCTCGGCTTCTCTTAACTCAGTCTGACTACAACACTTATCATCTCTGCTTTTCCGAGTTCTTCTCAACTACATAAACTATCAGCCTCATAACTCCATCCCGATCAACAGTATCATCTCCATTCGGTTCCCTGATTCACTCGAGACTAACTCCTTTCCAGCATTACAGCATATGCCAGCAGCAACAAAACTCGGACCATCTCCATTCTTCTCCATGCATGAAAACCTAAGCTCCCTGTAATATAACTCGACTTCTCTCCATTTCAACATTTCCATACAGTCGAGCTCGTTTCCAACTTCCATTACTTGATCAACCATCAGTCACCATTAACACCAGCAGACTCAACTCGATAACTCTCTGCCAACAATCAACAGGATCGACACCCAATTCCTATTTTCTTCTCAGACTCGACCACCAACAGACTTGATTCCATTACAGATCATCACCGAGCATCATCATATGTCACAGCAAACTACCTCCATAGACTAAACAATATCGATCATTGTCAGAACAACATCATCATCCTCGTTTTATGCATCGTTGCCAATGACTTACACTCCTCTGTTTTCTCTCTCAAGCAGTAGTTCAGCTCCCTTCTATATTTCACTGCCCTATCTCGAGTTATTTTATCACTGGCAGCAACTCACCGATGCCATCTATGCCATCACCAGACTCTCGTGATCACTTCTATCAATGGCCTTCTATATTTAAGCTTCATCTCATCATTGCAATGATCTGCTGAGCTACATCCAAATCCCATTCAAACTTGAGATGTTCATCTTTTTTTATCACTGGCAGTAACCTCTCATTGATCACGAGCATCATTATTACTGCCAATGGCAGCAACGTACGTACTCCATCTCTTCCATCTTTTAATTTCGGAAATGACCATGGCAGCAACGCCATTAACATTCTCGACCACCCATTCCTCAGCAGCTCCGTCAAATTACCTAGATCCATTGATCTTCCTCGATGCCATCTACAGCTTCGTTCCGATCATGGTATCAACAAACTCGTTCCATCTCTCTCCCTGTTTCGAGCTATCCATCTGCACTTCGAGTTCCCATCAATCCAAACTCTCCGTAACTTGGATGTATTCTACTGTCAGTCTTGAGGGACTGACAGTTCAACTCTATTAATAACCTGTGCGGCTGCTCAGAGTTGAAATGCTCCTGCCTTTAACTGTTCTGGTCTTCAATATCTTTTGCAACTTGGACTCGCTCCACACGCCCATAAAATCTTCATACGATGTCGGAATGACACCATTGTTTCGCCGTTGGATTCGTTTTTTCGTACTCTTCGAGATAATATCACGGACTCCTAGATTAGAACGAGTTCCCTTTGGTCTTTGGCTCTTCTCCGCTTGCGGCTAACTTCTTTCTTTGTACAATTAAGTGTATATTCACTTCTTTTGGATGATTCACCTAACAAAACATATAAGAGAAAACAAGAGTAATATACAATAATTCGCAAGAAAATATAACAAATACTTGCATGGATTTGACACTAAATATATCCAAAATATGCACTTAACAAATTCCCCCACACTTGGCTTTTTCTAGTCCTCGAGCAAACTATCTAAAATACAACAACTCCATTTCGTTGAGGATATGGTTGCACTTAGCATGTCCAACAAGCCTTTAAACCCCTAGGTGTCCCTAGTGGACGAGTTATAGTCTCGTGAGGGATTACGAGAGATATACCCAAAAACCCTACTCCAACTTCAAAGCGTTCCAGCTTCCCAAGCATCCAAAGATCTATGAGGACATAGAGTTTCTGCATGCTAGTAATAAGAAGTTAGAAATACCAAAGAACATATTCATTCTTAAATCTTGAGTGATAAATAACCACACCATAATGAGAGAATGCGTGTTTGAGAGCGATCAATAAGCATTTCTCCTCGACTTCTGCCTCACTTAAAAGGATTTGATGATAATTGCACTCAATAAGATGGTTTTTTTATGGGTCTCACATATATGCAGGTAGGAATAAATAGAGAAATCCTACACATGTTGAATGGTGGGAAATAAACCTTCTGAATTATTTCTGGAGATTCCACAAAATCGTGGAAAATAAAAATGTTTTTCTGATGATCTCTAAGAAAGGAAACCAACCAATATAGCGAGGATGAGAGTACTTACCACCTTCACATCTGATTTCAATGATGAAAGCACCAATCTCACAGCATCCAATATAAACGTCTTCCTTCGGCTCGTCTTCTTCATCTTCTTGGTCTTCGGTCTTCAACTGTAAATGATAAACTCTTGATCTTCATAAATTTTGACAATTTGTAACTATTTTCCTCTATTTCCTTGTTGCTTGAAGCTTCTTTATATATTTTTCTTTCACATGGCTTTATTAAATAAATAACAACCTAAATGCAAATCTTTTGTGTTTTTTTTTTTTTTTTTTTTTTTTTTTTTTTTTTTTTTTAGTATATATATATATATATATATTATTTTGTCTTTTTTTCTTTTATTTTTGACAAAAAGATTGCAACTACAAAAATAATAATGAAATTAAAATTAATATGGCCATAAAAGTACTTTACCACTTGAATCTTCACAACTTGTATTGTCTCGTATCATAAAATTCAATAACTCTCATCTTTTGATTTTCTTCGCTCTTGTAAATAAGTCTTCATACTTAGATATAAATTACGCTCCTTATGTGTAAGTCTTCAACATATATATAAAAATCCGCTCATAGTATGTTGCTTTACTTGAATTTAAAATTTCGTTCTTCCTTGAATTGTTGCTTTTAAACCTCAAACGTCTTCAAATTTTCTTGTAGATTTTGATGTCGCTCCACTTGTCGATGATGATGGTTCTATGGACTTGTTGTTGGCGAGAAATAGAATGGTGCTAACTGCAAATCAAACTACAAGAAGGTGGTTTTCATCTATAGACGTCACCCTCATGATTGGCCAAATTAGCACTCAAGAGATCAAAAATAGTGTTGAAAATGGTGTGAAGTTGGGTATCTCACCATTCTACCCAGAATTAACGTACGGTGACACACACTCAAAATAAAGCTCTTTAGTCAGCTACAAAGAAAATTAGGTCTGTTGCCTCAGTTGATATGAAAATAGGTAGTCTCCACTAATGATTGATCAGCAACTCTAATAATGCATTTCTCTCTGCTCCTAATTTGCATCACCGGCATGATTAAATCCATTATTTAACACTCCAATTCGTAAGAAATCCGAATGTAGTTCCTTAACACTTCCAAGTTCAGTTATGTCGGTCAGAATCTCAATGTAAACATACCTAGAAGTATGCTAGTAACTCTAAAATCTCTACAAGTTGGAGGTTTTATTCAAATATATACAAATAAATTGCAAAATCTATATGCAAAATACTCTACCACACTTAAACTTCACATTGTCCTCAATGTGTAAAACCGAAAGTTCTGAATTCTGACGTAACAGAAGATAAAACGCAAATACTGCAAATTGGTAAGGAATTTGGAAAACCTCCATTTCACAAAAGTTGTTCATCTACGTGTTTTCTACAGATTTTTAAAAGGGCACAGTGTTTCGATAAACGGTTTGACAGTTTTGGTCTCTGGACTGAACTACGCGCAGTCTGAATTTTTCTGACAAAAAGATATTCGTCATAATTTTCTTCTAAAATAGATTCTGGACTCAATGAAATTAAAAATGGGGATGAAAATATGATATGAGAAGAGTTTAAGATACAAAACCTATGGGTTTCCTCCCATTTAGCACTTAGTTTTACGTCCTCAGCCCGACTTGGCATTCTCCTTATGCTACTCCTCCAGAGGGAGTAAATATTTAATCTCTATCTCATCCACATTCACATAAGCGATGTTTTCATAATATGGCTTCAATCTATGGCCATTGACCTTAGAAGTAGTCCCATATCTAAGACTAGTGATATCAACTGCACCATGAGAATAAACATTAGTAACAACATATGGTCCAATCCATCTGGACCTTAGCTTACCAAGAAATAACTTAAGACGAGAATGAAATAAAAGAACTTTCTGTCCCACAACAAAAAATTTCCAAGAAATCATCTTTTCATGGAAAGGCTTAGTCTTTTCCTTATATATACGAGAACTCTCGTAAGCATCATTATGTATCTCCTCTAGCTCATTGATTTGTAGTTTCTTATGTTTTCCTGCATTGTCATAATCCATGTTGCACATCTTTATCGCCAAATAAGCCTTGTGTTCAAGTTCAACTGGAAGATGACAAGCTTTTCCATACACCAACCGATATGGAGACATACCAATCGGTGTTTTATACGCCGTTCTATACGCCCAAAGTGCATCGTTGAGTCTATAACTCCAATCTTTTCGTGTTGTGTTAACGGTTTTCTCCAAGATGGACTTGATCTCACGATTTGAAATTTCAGCTTGCCCACTAGTTTGTGGGTGATATGGCGTACCGACCTTGTGATTTATGTTATACTTCTTGAGAAGAGCATGAAAGGATTTCTTGAAATGCGAGCCTCCATCACTGATAACCACTCTTGGTATACCATGTCTAGAGAAAATATATTCCTTCACAAACTCACAAACAACTTGAGAATCATTAGTAGGGGTGGCTTTAGCTTCCACCCATTTTGAAACATAATCCACAACAAGAAGTATATAAAATTTTCCATTTTAATATACAAAAGGACCCATAAAATCGATTCCCCATACATCAAATATCTCAACAGTGAGAATTGGTGTGAGTGGCATTTGATTTCGAGCACCTAGATTTCCCGTTCGTTGACATCTATCACAAGATTTGGAAAAACCATATGCATCCTCGAATAAGGTAGGCCAATAAAAGCCACTCTCAAGGACTTTGAGAGCGGTACGTTTTGCACCAAAGTGACCACCACAAGCATAAGAATGACAAAAATATAGAATTGACTGAAATTCATAGTTTGGTACGCACCTGCGGATAATTTGATCAACACCATATTTTCACAAGTAGGGCTCATCCCACACATATTGCTTGGCTATTTTCTTAAGCTTCAGCTTTTGAAAAGTAGACATTGTACTAGGTACTTGCCTTGTAACCAAATAGTTCACTATATCAGCATACCAAGGTGTTGAATCTTCAATTGAGAAAAGTTGTTCATCTGGAAAACGATCCTGTAAGGGAAGTTCTTCTTCGGAGACAATAAGTCTACTAAGATAATCAGCAACTGTATTCTCAACACCTTTCTTATCTCTAATTTCCATATTGAATTCTTGCAGCAAAAGAATCCAACGTATGATTCTTGGCTTAGCCTCCTTCTTTTTCAATAGGTACCGTAGTGCTGCATGATCAGAATATACAATCACATTGGTACCCACCAAATAAGCTCTAAATTTTTCTAATGCAAATACTATAGCCAACAACTCTTTCTCAGTAGTAGAATAGTTGATTTGAGCATCGTTTAGGGTCCTTGAAGCATAATAAATCACATGCGACCTCTTGTCTACATTTTGACCCAAAACACCTCCGACTACATAATCACTTGCATCACACATTAACTCGAATGGCAAACTCCAGTCAGGTGACTTAATAATTGGTGCAGTAGTCAAAAATTCATTCAATTTATTAAAGGAATCCTTGCACTCCTGGTCGAAGTTAAATACAACCTCCTTTTGCAACAATTTGCACATCGGCATTGATATTTTGGAGAAATCTTTGATAAACCTCCTATAAAAACCTGCATGACCAAGAAACGAGCGAATTTCCCTCACCGAAGTGGGGTATTGTAAGTTCCCAATCAAGTCTATCTTAGCCTTGTCTACTTCGAGACCTTGAGAGGACACGATGTGGCCAAGTACAATTCCATGGTTTACCATAAAGTGGCATTTCTCCCAGTTTAAAACCAAATTAGTGTCTATGCATCTTTTAAGCACAAGTTCAAGATTATTTAAACAAATATCAAATGAATCGCCATAAACACTAAAGTCTTCCATAAATACCTCAATGATGTTCTCCACGTAATCAAAAAATATACTAACCATACATTTCTGAAAAGTGGCAGGCGCATTGCAAAGACCAAATGGCATTCTTCTATATGCGAATGTACCGAAAGGACAAGTAAAAGTTATCTTCTCTTGATCCTATGGTGAAATAACAATTTGATTGTAGCCCGAATAACCATCCAAAAAGAAATAATAAGAATGTCCCGCTAACCTATCTAACATCTGATCAATAAAAGGCAAAGGAAAGTGATCCTTGCGGGTAGCCTAATTGAGCTTTCTGTAGTCTATGCACACTCCCCATCCTATTTGAACTCTTGTAGGAACGAGTTCATCATCTTGATTTCTAACAACAGTGACACCTGATTTCTTAGGCACCACTTGCACCGGACTAACCCATTTGCTGTCAGAAATTGGGTAAATCACCCCCACACTTATTAATTTGAGGATATCTTTCTTTACGACCTCCATTATTGGGGGGTTAAGCCTTCGCTGAGCACCACGTACTGGCTTGATATCATCTTACATAAGGATTCTATGCATGCACATTGATGGACTAATACCTTTAATGTCAGCAATAGTCTAACCAATGGACGTTTTGTGCTCCTTCAGAACCCGAATTAGACGTTCTTCTTGTATGGTAGTGAGGTTATTTGTAATGATCACCGAAAGCTCCTCTTTATCACCCAAGTAAGCATACTTTAAGTGACCGGGAAGAGGATTCAATTCTAGTTTAGGTGCCTACACAATAGAAGGTAAAGGAACCTCATTAGTTACGGGTAAAGAAATATAAGAAATATTACCCGTTCGAGCTTCTTGTAATGTTGTTAAAGCACCACACATCTCCACTAGCTCTTTGACTAAGTCGACGTCCAAATTCGGTTTCCCATGAATGTCCAAATCAATGCTATTTCGCAACATAACTCCAAGTTCATCCTCATTGCTCAAATCAAACATTTGTTGTCCTAATGAATCAATAACATCAATAGAGAAAGCGGAGTTCACATCACTAGGATAACGCTGTAGGCTCAGAATATCATTACAACATTTCGGCGAGATTCTAAAACTACACTCTGCGAGCATCACAGAATAGCTCAAAGAATAATCAAAAGAATGACGTAACGAATGACGAACACAGGAAACACGGGAAGATCGTGATTGTTCTGCGATGGTTGCAACTCCTGCGAGAGTTAACATTACAACTACCGCGAGAGCACCACGAGCCAGATCCGAAATTAAAGGATAACTTAGCTGTCATCCACTATGTAACTACCCTATATAAAGAGATCCAGTAGATTCAGAAAGGAGGATGATGTATTTTTGAGTGTTGAGAAAGTCTTGAGGAGAGAGAAAATTCAAGAGATCGGTCGTATTCTTGATCTTATTCCATTACTTGTAAATATTTCTGAGAATCAAATAGAAAAGTGTTGTTTTAATCATCAAATATGTGTTAATCACTGTAAGATCTTATCAAGGGTGTAGTGTAGGATTTCCTGCAGGAAATGATAGAATAACACACAAATTGGTGAAGCAGTTGAAGAAACAATTGAAGCAAAGGAAGATTACATGAAGTTGGAGTGCAATGCGATAACAAAAACAATTACGACGGTGGAGAAAATATCACCTCTAAAAGATTAGGAAAAGCAAGAAATCACATTCACAGCAGTAGAAATACCAGAAGAAAATTTGGATCATATATTTCCACTAGTAATCACGGTATCTACTATGCGAGTGAAGAAGAAGAAATCAACAAAATCTGCAGAAGAATGGGCTATGAATAGAACTTTGGTGGACTCAGGAAGTTCTGTAGATATTATATTCTATCATACATTTAAGAAAATGGGATATAAGGATGAAGAGATGTCGTGTTCAAATTATCACATTCATGGTTTTGTAAAATCTATAACAAAACCTAAAGGAGAAATAATGGTACGCATTCCTCTATTGGGGAGACCATGGATACACGCAATCAAAGTTGTAGCATCAACATTACATCAATGGATCAACTTTCCTATGCCTAGTGGAATTGGAGAAATTAGAGGAGATACTGATCTTGCGAAACTATGTTATCAAATTGAAGTGAGAAACTATGAAGAGCGTCCAAAATTGCGAAAAGCTCACAGAAAATTGGCAAAAGAGGCAAAGAAATAAGAAGAATTTAAAGTTTACGTGATAAGAGCAAGAGAAGGAAAAGGAATACCCAGCGAGATCTCACAAGAAGATGATGAGCCCAAAAGAGTCATGGAAACACCAACGCCAATGGGAAAACCTGAGGCCAGCTACACCGCAGCAGAACCAACAAAGGAAGTAAAGGTTAGAAGTGAAGAAGAACCTAAAATGCTGAAAATTGGTACTAAGATGGGTGCAGATGAAGAAGAACAAACCATAAATCTCTTGCGATAATATAAGGATATTTTCTCGTGGAGTATGGATGAGATGCCTAGAATAGATCCATCAGTTGCATGTCATAAGTTAGAAATTAACAAAGATATGAGACCATTCAAGCAAAGGATAAGGAAAATCGCGACAACTTATCACTCAAAAATAGAATACCTGGAATGGATTGCAAATATGGTAGTGGTTCCAAAGAAGAATAAAGGGATATGAATTTGTATAGATTTTACTGATCTAAACAAAGATTGTCCTAAAGATATCTTTCCATTACCAGATATTCCTTAAATGGTCGAATCAGCAGTAGGAAATGATAGAATATCTTCATTGGATGGGTATAAAGGATATAATCAGATCCCTTTTTCTAAAGAAGATCAAGAGCACACCGCATATTTTGCTCCAAGAGGATTATATTGTTACACAAAAATGCCATTTGGGTTACGAAATGCTGGTGCAACGTATCAAAGAATGGTGGAGAAGGTGTTCGCAAAATGGATACACAAAACATTAGAGGTGTATGTAGATGACATGTTAATAAAGAGTAAAGAAGCTAAGAACCATGTGCAAGATTTGAAGAATATTTTTGATCAAATGGGACTCTTTAACATCAAGGTGAATCCTGACAAATGCATTTTTGGAGTAGCATCAGGGAAATTTTTAGGTTATATTGTATCAAAAGAATAAATTCAAGCTGATCCAGAGAAAGTACAGGCAATTCGCGATATGCCAACGCCAGCAATAGTGAAAGATGTACAGAAGTTGAACGGGCTCTTAGCCTCGCTAGGAAGATTTATCTCGCAATCTTCAGATAAATGCAAGCATTTTTTCAATATACTCAGGAAGGGTACAAAATTCAAGTGGACAGATGAATGTGAGAAGGCTTTTCAAGGAGTTAAAGAATATCTAATGAACATATCTATTTTACAGAAAGCGGAGCCAGGAGAAGAATTATTGATTTATATTGCAACAACATCTCACGCATTAAGTGCAGTATTATTGCGAATAGATGCAGGGGTAGAAAAACCAATTTACTACATCAGAAAAACGTTTAATTCTGCAGAGAAAAATTATTCAAAAATTGAGAAGCTAATTCTGGCATTGGTTTATGCAACCTTTAAACTTCGCATATATTTTCAAGCACATAAAATAAAGGTGTTAACAAAGGTTCCCATTGAATCAGTAATGAAGAACTCAAAAATATCAGGCAGAGTTGAGAGATGGAATGCACAAGTAGGTAACTTTGAAATCAAGTATGAAGTCCTATCCTCACCAAAATCACAAGTTGTGGCGATTTTTTAGCAGAATTCCCTCTAGAAGATGATGAAGCTGTGGAAGAAATGATGGACATAGAAGAAGAACATGGAGATCCAAAATATCTATTAAAGGAACCCAACAATGGAATTGGAGTAGTTTTTATCTCGCCAGAAGGAGAAAAATGGCTTTCTCATTCGTTTGGATTTTATATCCACTAATAATGAGACAGAATATGAAGCTGTGGTGCATGCTCTATGGTTCGTCGTAGATATGAAGTTGGAGAACGCAAGGATTACCAGTGACTCGCAATTGGTTATTTGCCAAATAAAAGGAGAATATACAACGAATGAACCATCTCTGAAGAAATACAAGAAACTTTTTGAAGAATTGTCTGCGAGAATTCCAACAATAAAATGGAGACATATATCAAGAAAAGATAATAGACTCGCAGATTCTTTTGCGTTCATATCAATTATGATGACAAACCCAGCTGCGAGATGCATAATAATTTAGACACTTGTATCACCTTCAATTATAATAAATAAGAAGAAGAAAAAGCGGATGTAATGATAATAGAAAATGACACAAAAGAATCATCCAGCGACATTATCACATATTGGAGAGCAGAACTTCATGCATACTTGGCGACCGGCGAAACACCAAGAAATAGATTGGAGGCGCACAAATTAAAGAGCCGTGCAACAAATTATGAATTAAGGGATGGGGTATTGTATCGAAAATATTTTAATGGGCCATTACTTAGATGCTTGACACAGGAAGAAGGAGAAAAAGTTTTAAAAATGTTGCATAGCGGCGATGCTGGTAATCATATCGGAGGAAGATCTTTGGCTTATAGAACAAAAATGCAAGGCTATTATTGGCCGTATATGCATGAAGATGTAAAATAATTATCAAAGCGTTGTGAAGATTGCCAGTGATATGGAAAGAGGATACATGCACCAGGGGCACCATTATCATCTTCAAAAAGTGTATGGCCTTTTGGAATATGGGGCTTAGATATTATGGGACCCTTTGTGCCAGGTTCAGGGCAGAAGAGATACTTAATTATCGGGACAGATTACTTCACAAAGTGGGCAGAAGTAAAAGCAGTAAAACACATTCGCGATAAAGATATATTTACATTCATCTTTGAAAATATCATCTGCAGATTTGGAATTCCATCACAGTTGGTTTCTGATAATGGAAAACATTTTGAAGGAAAAAACATAGAATTGCTACTCAATGCATTTAAGATAAGATGTGGAAAATCTACTCCCTTATACCCACAAGCTAATGGTCAGGCTGAAGCAACTAATAAGACAATCGCAGATATCTTAAAAAAAAAATTAGAAGGGGTACCATAGATCATGGTGTGACCAGGTACATAATGAAGTCTGGGATTACAACACAACCAGGAGAGAGGCAACTGGGATGTCACCTTATTGTTTAACATATGGTGTTGAAGCAGTACTGCCAACAGAAGTTGCTATTCCTACAATAAAAAGAGAGGTTGGGGAGAAGAATCTTAATGCTGGCATGATTCTAAGAGAACTTGATGAATTAGAAGAGAAGATAGAAAAAGCATTACAACATATGGAAAATTACCAAAGAAGGTTGGACCGCGAATATAACAAGCGACTCAAGAAACGTGAGTTTCAACCAGGCGATTTAGTTTTGCGAGAAACACCAGAGTACCAGCGAGAACGTGGTGGAAAGATGGCAAGAAAATGGTATGGACTGTATATCATTAAGGAGATAGTTGGAACAGGGGCATACAGGCTGGTAGACTCAGAAGGAAGAGATGTTGGTCAAAGTCTTGATAGACCATGGAACAGATTATATTTAAAAAGATATTATCAGTAATAAATTTTTAATAAAAAATGGGCAAAACAAATTTTTACAGCTGCGAGTTCATTCGCAAGATTATTCAAGATTACATAAAGAATGAAAGATTTGCGATATACGCAAAAGAAACAAAGAACGAGACGAATCTTTATGGCGTACACCCTAGTTCGCAAATAAAATTTCGCAAGAGGCAAATGTAAGACCTAAAGTACGTCATATTAGGGGGTATCTCTTTGCGTGACTCAGGGATAAGGTTATACCGCTACTGGAACCTGAGTCATGAAGATGTTGGGGTTAAAGAAAACCTATCCGGAAGAGGTACCTTGGATTTCCAACTATATAAGTTTATACCCTGGTTGGACGACCGAGGGTCTTTTCTAAGGAGTGAAGAGTATGACCAAGGCGCCGAGGTACACGGTTGATCCAAGGATGCCCGGGATGGACGAACCTACCCTGGCCATTCTTGGTAAGTCTTGGCTATGATGCACTCGGCCCGAAGAAAACCCACTTAGGGTGCAGTCTTATAACTATAATCCATATAGGCATAAAGGATAAGAGGCAGCGAAAACAACTGGTTGTTGGTAAATCCGGATGGTAGGAGCTAGTCTTGTATGGACTATGTGCCCTCCTTGAAGGGGCAACTAGGGGGAAGATAAGGGAAACACCCTCCATTAGGGAGTTGATAAGTGTCTAAAGACGGCAATGTCATGGGGATTTACACTCGCAAGATCATTTAGGCCTGTCATATTGTCATGTGACAAATATTATACAAAGGCAACAAGCCATAAGAGAAAATGATAAGATGAGATCAATGGGTTTTTACATGAAAGTGTAAAGACGTCCTGCGATTTCATCGCGAGACGGCAATGTCATATGGCTTCGTTTTCGGAAAAAAACTTAGACTTGTTATATTGTCGAAGAGAAATTGACAAAATACAGATAAGGCAAGATCAATGGGTTTTTGCATACAAATGTAAAGACGTCCTGCGATTTTGTCGCAGACAGAAAAAATTGGCAAAATAAGACCTTTAACTAGGAAGGAAAGATAAGACCAACAGAATAATCCCAAACATTAACTATTTTATTTTAAGAATGCAGGAAATATTTATCAGAATCCTTCGGAATTTTTCAGAAATGTTATTCAGAATCACACAGCAGTATTATTCATAATATTCATCATATCGCAACATCATCTATAATTTCGCAAGAAATATCGCAACACAGTTCGCAAAGGAAAAATGCAGGAAACACTTTATCATTATAAGAAAGATAATGAAGGGAAAATAGGGGAGTTAATAAATAAAATATCATTATCTTTCTTGAGAATATTCAAAATAACAGAGGAAAAGTTGAACTCCAAAGTTGCAGGAAAAATACATTGCTCGCAATAAAAAGGAGGGAAAACAAAACAAGAGAAAAATCCAGGCTTCTGTATTAGTCTCGACAGCTTCATCCTCCTTACTGGTATTCTTTGCATCACGATCAGCTTGAGTTTCTTCTTCACCTAATTTTTCGCCAGCAATTGCTTCACTGGTAGCTACTTTTCTAGAAGGACTATCTTCTTCTGTTGGGTCTTCTTGAGAGATATCTTCTTCATTTTCTTCATCACTAGCATAGTATAGGTCATTATCGATAGGAAGAGGAATTTCATCATCTTCTACTTCTAGAGGATCAATGGATACTGAAGGAAGAGATTGGGATAACAGAACGTCATTCACAAGAACTTCAGCATTAAGATGAACCTTACGAAGGAAACCTCTATCACGATTTCTAATCTCTATATTTTTGTAGTACTCAAGGTAGTCATATCTCCCCTCAGCACGATCGCGAGATTGAACAAGATGGGAAGTGAGCTTTCCGTTTTCTTTGCGAACTTTAGCCAATTTTTCAGTCAGATCAAAAATGGTAGAATGAAGGCTTTTTTCATATTCTGCGAGAAACAGAAGTTAACAAGAAAATATTCAAGTAAAATTTCACAAGAAATATAACAGAGAAATTAAATAGAAAAATTAACAATTAAGGCAATCAAAATGACTACCTTCCTTTTGAGAAGTTAAATTTTGAATTAATGTTAAGAAACAATTCTCCCATTGATTTATGGCATCATCGAAATTATCTCCAACTATACCCTTCAGGCGAGATTTTACAATTTCTTCTTTGGAAAGGAGATAAGTATTTTCTTTCGCTAATAAGGAGTAAGATTCTTCTAACTGAGAATATTGATCTTGGAGTTTACTGGCCTTTAAACTTAGAGTTTACTGGCCTTTAAACTTAGAGTTAGCCTTCCATTGATAAGTTTATCTTTCTCAGCGGCAGAAGATTCAGTTACTTCTTTGAGTTCATCTTTTAGTAAACGAAAAGATTGCTTTTAGTCGTTGCACATTTTCTGAAGATCATTTATTTGCTGCGAGGAGATCTCCATCTTGTTTAAAAAGCTATGTTTCTCCTGAGATAAAGTTTTATTCTCATCTGATAAAGATTTCATCGCCAAGTTAGCTCGAATTAACAAATATGAGAGGCGAGTAGCTTCGCTATTTAATATATTTTGCGTTTGCACTAATTGACCGTTCTCATTGGTAAGATTATTTATTTGATCGATTGAGTATGTGTAGAGATTATCTAATCTATTATATTGATCCATCCAAGAATCTCTCTCAACACGGGCTTCTTCAACAGCAGATTCTAATTCAAATATCTTCATTACTCGTTTCTGATTTAAAGCTAAAAAGGCACACCAAATATTTAAAAGGAAATTGAGTACAGAAAAGATGAAAATCTACAGGAATAGAAAAGTTAGAGGCAGAGGCAAATGCAAAAGAAACATACCTTTTAATTCCTTGTTTTTATTGCGAAGAGTTTCGCAATCTAATAAAGAATTGCGAAGTTTGTGACCAAGGATATCACATTCTGAAGTTTTATCTTGAAGACTTCTCTTTAGAGCTTCTATTTCATTTTCTAAAGACGCTTGCGAAGCAGTGCGGTCAGAACCAAAATATTTGATTAAAGTCTCGCAAACATCGTATTTGAAGGGGTCAGTGGAAGATTTTTTGGCATCATCTAAAATGTCAGATAGAGCTCTAAAAGCAGCATCAACCCCTATTGATGATTCTTTAGATGAGGGAAGAGGTGTAGAGGGTGAAGTGGTAATGATGGCGAGCTGGAGATTTGAATCATTTATGATAGTTGTATCATCGGGAGGAGGAGTGTCCGGAAAGGTAACGATTGGGGGTAAGATAGGAGAAGAAGAAACTCTGTTCATAACAGTTCTAGGAGTCTCATTTATTGGAGGATTGATGGCATTGGGGGTATTGATAATAACATTCTCGCAAATAGAGGATGGAGGTTCTATCTGCGAAGTAGTAGAAACAGATTTTGAAGATGTAAATTTGGGAATAGTAATATCAATCTCAAGAGATTTGGCCCTGCGATATTGCTTGCGAGGTCTAGCAACATCTTCATTACCCTGAGAATAATAATATAGATAAGAAACAGAGGCAACAATATTGTTATTAAGAAGACAAATGTTTCTTCCTACCTTATTACTCGCAGACTTCCATTTCTTCTCGATGGGTTTTTGTTGAAAATCTTCATGAATATTAGGGTTTTGGACTATAATTCTGGTGTTGGGAACGGCTCTGCTGAAGCAAAGACACAATATGGGAGATTAATAAAATCAGATAAAAAAAGATCAAATAAACAATAATGAACATAATCTATGTAAGTAAGATCAAATTTAACAACATTAAAAGAAGAGATACCTTGATGACTCCATGGAAATAGTAGCAGAAGAATCTTTGAGAGAAAAAAGTTGTAGACGGAAAACAGAATGAATAGACGAAGATAGAAAAGTAAAAGAAGAAAATTAGTTTTGTAACCAGATTCTACCTTATATAGGCAAAAGGATATGACCTGTTGAGAAAAGATGTGCCAGTAAAAAGGGGGAAATTCACGACACGTGTAGGCCGTTAAACTAAATTCACGGAATGTTGTCGAAAGAAAAACGCAAAAAGACAGGGAGTTGCGGTATTATGAAGGGTTGGAGATCCTCATATCCACTTCACTCCGCGAAGAAGACATGAGGAAAGGCAAGATGTAGGATCAGAATATCACTACAACATTTCTGCGAGATTCTAAAACAACACTCTACGAGCGTCACAGAATATCTCAAAGAATAATCCAAAGAATGACGTAACGAATGACGAAAACAGGAAACACGGGAAGAGCGTGATTGTTATGCGATGGTTTCAACTCCTGCGAGAGTTAACATTACAACTACCGTGAGAGCACCGCAATCAAGATCCAAAATTAAAGGATAACTTAGCTGTCATCCACTATGTAACTACCCTATATAAAGAGATCCAGTAGATTCAGAAAGGAGGATGATGTATTTTTGAGTGTTGAGAAAGTCTTGAGGAGAGAGAAAATTCAAGATAGCGGTTGTATTCTTGATCTTCTTCCATTACTTGTAAATATTTCTGAGAATCAAATAGAAAAGTGTTGTTTTAATCATCAAATATGTGTTAATCACTGTAAGATCTTATCAAGGGTGTAGTGTAGGATTTCCTGCAACTACAAATGCATAGCCTCAAATATGTTGAAGCGAATGATCTCCTTATCAAATTCCATAGTGAGTGTACCATTATCCACATCAATCTTCGTCTTTGCAGTTTTCATAAACGGTCTACCAAGTAATAACGAAGTAGATGAACAATATCTCTATTATGCATATCCACAATGTAGAAATCAACCGGAAAGATTAACTGATTCACTTGAACTAACACGTCCTCCACGACTCCCTTAGGATATATATTAGACTTTTTTGCCAATTGAATAGTAATCTTTGCCTCTTTCAAAGGTCCAAGATTCAAATAATCATAAACATCGGCTGACATAACACTTATGGATGCTCCCAAATCAAGCAAAGCACGCTCGAATCGTCGATACCAATAGTAATTTACACTGTGAAACAACCTGAATCTTCACACTTTAAAGGCATCTTCTTCAATAGCATAGCTGTTGCACTTTCACCCACCTGAGTAATTTCATTAGCAATCAACCTATCCTTCTTTGTACACAAATCCTTCAAAACCTTAGAATACCTGGGTACGGTTCTGATGGCCTCAATAAATGGGATGTTGATTTGAATCTTTCTGAAAATATCCATGATCTACTTATCGTGAGCTTGCTTATTTGATTTGGCAAAACGGCTAGGGAAAGGAGGTGGCATGGTAAAGGTTGGAACCGTATTCTTAGGTTGGCCGTTTGAGGTTGGCTTTTCCTTTGGGACGATTTCCTCCTCTACTTCCTTTTCAATGTCGTTACTAACCTATTTTTGTTGTTGTGGCTCTTTAGTTTGTCTCCCACTTCTTAGAGTTACTGCATTAACATGCTCTCTTGGGTTCACAAAAGGTTGTGATGGCAACTTTGTCGAAGCTTGTGCTTTTATTTGATTCATCTCAGTCGCCATTTGCCCCATCTGAGTTTGTAAATCTTTAATAGCGTTATCAGTTTTCAACTGATTTTGATCAGACTTCTGTTGACTATGTTGAAACATGGAGATGAGCATATCCATCTTACACTCTTCAGTTAGAGGTTTTTTTTGTGGTTGGAATTGGAATTATTGTTGGAAACCACCTTGTCTCGCATATGGATTAGGAGTTGTAGATTGTTTATTTGCATACTTAAAATTTGGATTATCTTTCCAACCAGGATTATAAGTATTAGAGTAGGGATCATACCTTGGCCTCTGATTTGGAAATATAGCATTTACCTCGGCATCCTCTTCATATGAAGGAACAACTGCAGATGCTATACATTGTACCATTTTTTCCACATTACTCATTCGTTGCTCCATGTGCGAAGAATCTCCCATCTCACTAACTCTTCTAACCACCGATGAATATCTAGTATAAAATTGTTGCGTATTTTCATCCATGGTTTCAATCAAACTAGTAGACTCCTCGATAGTTTTATTAGCCAGTGCACCACTGCTAGCCGCATCAATCAAGTGTCTCTCATGCGGTAGTAACCCCTTATATAAGTGTGTAATGACAAGTTGTGGTGATATATGATGGTGTGGGAAACTCGCCAACAATCTCTTGTACCTCTCCCAATAGTCGTACAAAGATTCTCTAGTAATCTGGACAATTCCACTGATTTCCTTACGAATAGCTGCATCTTTAGAAGCAGGAAAATACTTCTTTAAAAATAGCTTTTTCATTCCGGTCCAAGTGGTAATACTTCCGGAAGGGAGATAATATAACCATGATTTTCATTGGTTCGTTAATGAGAACGGAAAAGCTTGTAGAAAAGCTGTATCATCATCATCATCGCTCTTTTTCATACTTCTTACTGTATTCTAAAACTGATGCAGGTGTCGATTAGGATCTTCACCCGGTAATCCCTTGAACTTTGGAACCCAATGAAGAAGATTTGACTTAAGTTCCACTGTGTCAGTTAGAGTAATACACATTAGTTGAGATTCTAAACATGGTGATGTTATATCTCTCAACGTCTTCCTCTCCGGAGGTGGAGGTGGAGGTGGATTATTTGTACCGCCTACCATTGTTGATGTAGAAGGTTCTTCTTGCAACTTTGGATGTGCTTGTAGTACCGTTCCCTTGCGAGTTTGAATTTCGCACCTATGGTAATTCCAATCCTTCGATGCCAGAGATTAAGTACCTAAAACAAAAATCTATAAAACAAAGTTAAAAATTAAAAAAACTAAATCTAAAAACAAAATAAAACTAAAAGAAACAACTAAAGCTACCAACTGCTCCCCGGCAGTGACGCCAAAATTTGATGTACCAACTCACTAACCCTCTTTTGCTACACGAATTCCCTACTCACTTTGTTTTCTTTTATCTGGAGACTCCACAAAATTTGATGCGTAAACTAAGGCTTTAACTTTGTTAATCAAATCTTAATTAATTTGTTGTGGTTACGACATGCAAGGGAAATATTCGGGGAGCGGTTGCTAATTGATTTGTTATTTGTTTAGCTTTGTTTTTATTTTTGTTTTTATTTTCTCTTTAGCTTTGTTTTTATTTCCGTAAGGAAACATGACGACTCACAAGACCAATCAACATATGACAGTGATAATCAATATGGATTTCAATATCATTCTTATTCAACTACCAACCATTTTATGGGTATAATCAAAACCAATCTTTTGGCTATGATCAATATCCCACGAAACCTTATGGATATTATCATACATGTCAACAACCTTATGATGGGTATGTAAGTGAACAATCGCAAGATGTAAGGATAGTTATGTTTCTGATCAATTGTTTTCTAGTAATGTGCAGATGACAAAGAGTTTTGAACTCAAAACTTATGATAGTGTAACCAAACCCACTCATGCTCATATTTCACCCATTCAAAGGGAATAGTTGCGGTATAAGTACTCTATTGTGAGTAATGATAGAAAATGTGTAAATATTAGAAAACTTTATAAGAGATACAATCAACTGGAAGAAGATGGAGCATCAGTGCAGACTCTTCAAGAAATTGAAAGGGCCATAAAAATAGAATTCCAGTATCGTTGGGATAGTGAAGATTATGAGGTTGACGAAGATTCTGATTAAGATGAGCAACTTTTAGAAAGTTCATGCAATAATGGTAAAGTTATTCCAACTCCGGATTATTATAAAGATCACTCACCTGTTCAAAAGGAGGTGAATGGATATGATATAACCGTTGTTATAAATGGTGTAACGTACTCAAACAATGATTTTAAGATTTACACCAATGAACTAGACTTCCTAGGAGAGGATTCCGATTCCGATGATGAGATTGTTGAAGATATGATGATAGAGAATGAAACCAAATTGATTGAAGTCATGGAAGACCCAATTGAGCTAGTCGATGATGATGAGATTTCGGTTGAAGCAGAAATTAAGAGTTCGATAGAGGACCACAATATACTTGAGGTAAGTAATACACAAGATACAAAATATGAGGGTCTCGAAAAAGGTTTGTCTAATCTTTTGCATAATTATATATCTATTGATCCTTTCCATCCAATTGGATTAGCTTCTCAAAGAGTTGTTAACCCAACTTTTAGGAAAATACCTCACTTGGGATTGGAGTTATGTGCTTCCAAAGTTTTAACGGATTATTTTGCTTCTAAGTATCCACCACTTGATGTGTTTGATTCTAGTATTGTGCAGGTTCACTAAGCTGAGGAACCTTTTGAAGTTCCCGAATTCTATGTTCTCTATCCACTTTTGAGTGTAAAAAGGACTAAGTGTGGGGGAAACTTCAATAAAGAGATAGCTTCAGTATTTATATCTTGTGCTATTATTTTTATGAAGTTGTTACTAGAATTACAGATTGTTTTCTGGGAGGACTACTAGATTTTCAGATTGTTGGTTTATGGACGATAACAAAAATGTCAGGCTGAGGACATTAAACCAAGCGCAAAATGGGAGGCAACCCATAGGTTTTGTATCTTAAACCCGTTTATTTTTTGTTTTTATTGTTTTTATATCATATTTGCATCCCCATGTTTAATTTCATTGAGTCCGTAATCTATCTTAGAAGAGAATTATGACGAATACCTTTTCGTCAGAAAAATTCAGACTGCGCGTAGTTCAGTCCAGAGACCGTAACTGTCATACCGTTTATCGAAAACACTGTGACCTTTTGAAATTGTGTAGAAAACACGTATATGAACAACTTTTTTGAAATGGAGTTTTTCCAAATTCCTTAACAATTTTCATAGTTATTGCGTTTTATCTGCTGCGTCATAATTCAGATTTTTCATTCAGTTTTACACATTGAGGACAATGTGAAGTTTAAGTGTGGGGGAGTCATTTGCATATAGATTTTTTAGCCTTTTTGAGTCAAAAGTTTCAATTTTTTTTGTATATATTTGAATAAAACCTCCAACTTGTAGAGATTTAGAGTCACTAGCATACTTCTAGGTATGTTTACATAGAGATTCTGACCGACATAACTGAACTTGGAAGTGTTAAACTACATTCGAATTTCTTTTGAATTAGACTGTTAAATAATGGATTTAATCATGCCGGTGATGCAAATTAGGAGCAGGGAGAAATGCATTATTAGAGTTGCTGATCAATCATTAGTGGAGACTACCCATTTTCATATCAACCAAGGCACCAGACCAAATTTTCTTTGTACCTGACTAAAGAGCTTTCTTTTGAGTGTGTGCCACCATATTTTAATTCCGGGTAGAATGGTGCGCTACCAAACCTCCCACCAATAGAAGCAGTATTGTCACCAATATCACATTTGTTTGGAATTTAGGGTTTCAGTAAGACTCGCAAATGATTTGACCATTTGTAAAAGATAAGTATACACAGTGTCTTGTATATCTCAAGACTCAAGGTTTATTAATTTCGTAAATATCTCTCTTCCATTCCTGAGTCTCATCGTGCGAAAGAAATTTTAATCAAAATCATACCTCACACAATTTTTTTTTTTTTTGCTAAGTCCAATGGTTTATTAAAGCAAAAAAACGTAATTACAAGAATTACAATGAGGGCTCTAGTCCCCCCACCCCCATAAACCAAAAGGGTGAAAACATAACAGCAAATAACTCTAAAAGCTCATAAAAAACTCCTAAACATAAATAACTAACAAAAGAAGAAAAATAGGAACTCAATAACGTTTGCGCCCCTTTCCCGCCCTAAAATTCCTCTTCTTAGTATGGATACCAGCAAGGATTTCTGCCAAAATGTCAGGGTCTCCATAATATTCATTATAATCACCTTCATACATATCAACATATTCATCCTCATCTGAAGCATAATTACCACCAGGAACAAGCTTAATAGGAGTTTGAGGGTTTTTTTATTGTTAATCTCTCCAACAGCTCCCTTTTTTCCTTAAAATACTCTTTTCTATAGGCTTTTTTAATAAAGTTGGTCCTAACTTCATCATTCTTAATGTTTCCTACCTCTTTAAGCTCCTCCTCATTGAGAATATTCTCTGTCCTTTGTTGCCTTATAGATTCTAGTCTGTCAAGAAAAGCATTCTTCTTTTCTGCATCATTAGTTTCAGTTGAATGCTCAACTGAATCTGTAGCCTTATTACTCTTTGAAGCATTGATATTCTTGTTTTTAATTTCATCAATAACCGTACCCCATTCCTTTGAGCTTTTAACTTCAGCTACCATACTAGCAGCAACCAATTGAACCTCTTCCTCCTCTAAATCTTCAACAATACCTTGCTGAACATCCCCCTCAACATCATCTCTAAAACCCAATTTTGAACTTAGCACTTCATATCTATTGTTCCTAACTATTTCAGAAGATTCAATCAAAGCATCAGTTAGTGGAGTAAAATAAAATTTAGTTCCCTTCACATGCGTCCAATCCTCATTAGAATTAGGGTTGGAAACGGACTCACTTTGTATATCCTTGGTCCCGACCTTGATGATAGACCCGGACTTGTTTTCCATATTCTTGGTCAAGGACTTAACTTCCAAATTAACGGATTTGTGAAGCTCAAAATTTTGCAAAGATATGGACTGACCAACAGACGTATCTTTAGTCACGGCTTTGATTTCCTTTTTTCCTTCCAAAACTTCTTTAGCTTCCGAACTGGAGTTTAACTTGGATACAAAATTGATTTCCTTATTTCCAGTACTGGAGCTGCCATCTTTCTGTGAAGCAATTGATGCCTTTGCCGCAATGGTATTTTTACATTTAATCAGTTTTAGCTGTGCTTCAAGAAAGTCTAAGCTAGAGTTAGCCAGTTCTTTCTCCAAAAGTTCATCACTAGATTGAACTGAAATATCATCTCCATTTATTGAAACTGAGGAAGAAGTTTTATGTCCATTACTTGCATGATCTGCATGGGCAATAGCAGCCTTATGATTCTCAATATCCTGTTCAAATTGCTTAGAGTTTACCAAAATCACATCATCGGCCACATTAACCTCTGGTAGCTCAGCTGAAGATTTCTTTACTTGCCACTTCTTACCAGCATTTGGATCATATCTTCTCTTAAAATCAGGCTCACCCGTGTCTTGTTTTTGCTTATTCTCCTTGTTCCCTTCGGTTCTTGCCAATTGTTTTTTTCATTTCGCATCATTATGACCAACAATATTACACTTTAAACAGAATTTTGGATACTTCTGAATATCAATATACTGCCAAAACTCTTGTCCACCTGAAGTAAGATGAATTCTCTCTGGAATATGCTTAGAAAAATCAATATCAATTAAAACTGAAGCATAAAACCCATAATCAAGCTGTAAAGTTTTTTCATCCACTACAATTGGATTACTTAGAGTCTTACCGATTGAAAGCAAAGACTTTTCAGTCCAAAGCTCAACCGGTAAATCTGGAAACATAAACCAAACAGCAGCATGTTAAGATCGTTATTTGTTTGGGTTGAAACCTGGATACCAATCTATTAACTTCAACAAGTGATTGTTAACTGTAGCAGCTGGACCATTACGAATCTTCTCTTTATCCTCAGCACATGAAAGCATAACTATGAAAAAACCTTTAGCCATTGGAAGAAATTTAATATGTTGAAGTTTCCCTTGATCAAAAAGCTGTTTCTTAACTTCAGAAAACTTCAAACCCGTGAAGTCTAACCTAGCAATAAAACTATGTTGAAATCTGATGCAACCCTCTTGAAACAATTCCAAAGGGATTTGTAACGCAGGTTCTCCTTCTTTTAGAGTTGGATTAGGTAACATGGAAAGATCAACAGAAGTTGGAGTTAGGGTTTTCTTTCCTTTGAGTATATCAGCAAACGAACCATGACTACCTATAGGATTTTTAGTCCCTGATGTTGTAGATATTGATGTTTCAATCATCATAAACAAACCGTAGCTGATTTAGATGATCAAAACCGTGAAAATATCAAAACCTAGGCATGAATAAAAGTTGGAGAAAAAAATCGCCTAAGTAGAGAAAAAAACGGACATAACAACATAATCGACCAAAGCGTAAATGCCTCACACAATATGTCTGACAGTAGCTCATCCCCTCGAAGTTCCTCTCCATCAAAGTGGGGAAGTCAAGCACCCAACTTGGTATGAAATACTCATCTTTTCTTTTTCTTTCGTGTAATCAATGGCTGATTGAAAAGAAAATATTTGTTGCAGACGAATCAGGGTGACCGACTTTCCTCTTCTTCTCCGTATAACTTGAGACCCAAATGAACTGTTAAGATCCCTGCTCATTTCCAAACTGCTCGTGCGGATTCTGGAACATCTGTGAGTTTTGGTAAGAATTTTCCTTTAATGAACATTTATCCAAATCTCTATTTAGCTTATGTGGTTTATTATTGCAGGTTGATATTCATGTTGTTAAAGCGGGGAAGAAAAGAAATGGAAAGTCCGTAGCTATAGCTGATGATGACGATCGTTCTGGCGATGATTCAATCAACTCTGTAAATGTTGATCTTGGAGTTTCAGTTTGTGAGTATCCCACGGCCATCCTTCCATTTGAAATCCCCAAGGAATATTATTTCTCAGATAATCAGCTTATCGGCGGCTTCATCGTTTCCAAGTGTTATGCATCGTTGTACACCAAAATATGGAGGAAGTATGGGCATATAGCTACCACGGAAGTATGGAGAGGTTTTCTGCCAACTCTCTTAACCACAGTTGCTGGATTATTATCTATCATCGATGAAATGAACAAAAAGAATTTGCCGGATGTCAAGAATAGAGAGCTTCAAATATGGAATGACATGATCTCGAATTGTGAGATCTTGAAATTTAATGTGGGCAGGCTTCGGCATCATCTTGAGATTATCCAGATTGATCGGGCTGCCATTATCGCTAATATGATCTTCTTTTCAACTGCGATCATGGCTAACGAGAGAGCATTAGCTCTAGATTCAATAATGGTTGATAGGGACATTAAAGATATGAGGGTGAGAACTGAAAACTTCCAGACGAAGTTGAAAATGATGTCTAGTAAGAATTATTTGTTGCTAGATGGTGTGCTCTAGATGATCGTTTAAAACTGTTGTTCGAGTAGGTTTAGTTCTTTTTTTTTTCTTTTGAGTAAGGTAGGAGTAATTGATCATGGTGTTAATAAAGGAAATTTCTGTTTGATTGATGAAATTTGTTTGAAACTTTTTGTTAGAGCACAGCTCGGTGGAACCCACCAAGCGTTGGTATGTCAAGTTTGGTTTTCATACTTTAGTGAATCAAAACTCATCTAAGAGTCGCTTGATTATGTACTAGAGACAACTTCGTAAAAGGTTAGTCGTGCTATATTGAAAACATAACTGCGAAGCTGGGAATGAATATTTTACTCTAGTAGTGAGACATGATCATATGATGTATAAGGAATTAGACTACGAAGTATAACGCTTATTTTGAACTTCGTAGATATGACATCGACATAATATTATGAATGCAATTGTGATTATGTGTATGGGTAAAGGTGAAGATTGCATCCTAGGAAACAATGTTTTGCATTTTTTTAAAGGAAGTACATTCATGAACTTGTTTTATGAATCGAAATGGAAACCGCTAGGCTTATTGGTATTGTTATTCATCGCATATCTTTGGATTACCAATATGTGTGAGTTGGTAGAACTTGTTATGTATCTTGGTACAACTAATCACAATGCCTGACTTATGATTTGGTATGAATAGTTTTGATTAATTAGTGTAACCGATCCTAAGTAATCACCTGAGATGGTATGATCGATATTTGTAAGTGGTGTGACCGATCCTAGTAATTGGTGTGACCGATCACAAAAGAGTTGTGTAATTGATCCTTGTAATTGATGTAACCGGTCCTATTAATTGGTGTAACCGATCCTGGTAATTGGTGCAACCAATCCTAGTGAATGGTGTGACCGATCACAAGCAATACCATGAGTATATGGTAACCGGTCATGGTAATTAACGTAACCGATCCGGGTAACTGATGTATCCGGTCCTGGTAACTTTTGTGACCGATCACAAGTGTTCTATATCAAGGTATAACCGATCCTAGTGATTGGTAGAGCCGATTGAACCCATGAATGTGATTTGATATTTGATCAATCACATAGTTATCTTGGAATACAGATGAACCAATTCTAAACTTGTTTGGAAATGTGGTATAATTGATTCCAAGATTGTAAATATGAAAGATGATTTACAAAGAAAAGATGTCAACATACTTTGAAACGAACAATAACTCGTATCTTTTATGGTTCAAGGATATTCCTTAATTACTCAAGGAGATCCAAGTCCGAAATAAATTAAGAATCTTTTAATTGAGGTTGTTAGATTTATATGCTTTAATTACCATCAATTAAATGCATATCTCTAGAGAATAAAAATTAGTAATGTGCATTTACTAATTGGAGATTTATTATTGAGAGATTTCGGAAAATATTGGACAATGCATTTCCTGTAAATACCTAAGTTTGCATTTCTAGCAAAGTATACTAAGAGCCAGGCAAACTTCATCTTCGTGTTATTTCAGGTGGAGCCGTCTATCCGGAGAGTAAAGTACCCTAATTAGGCGAAATTTCTTACGACCGCTCGTTTAAAGACTTATGTGGGATCAAGAAGCTCTACGAGTAATGTTGGTGGGAAACTAGAAGGTTTCAACAATTCAATTTTTCATAATTTAACATAGAGTTCCATTGGAAATCTGTGGGTTTTGTGGTTTAATAATATTGTTGAGCCGGTGGTGTTAAATACTTCGCGTCAAGCTATTACTATTGATGTTGATGGAGTTTTGATCTCTGTGGTCCATGCTAGTAGTGTGCAGATTACTAGAAGAGAGCTATGGAGACAACTCAATTTGGGTGACCAGCAAGTTCCTTGGCTGGTCATTGGCGATTTTGATTGTGTTCTTCGTAATGAGGAAAATAAAGGGGGTGTGATTCCTAATACTGTTGTGGTTAATGAATTTAGTGATTGGATTGATGATAATAATTTATTTGAAGCTGAAGCCTTAGGGAGCAAATTTACTTGGTCGAATATACAATCGGGTGTTAGAAGAATTGTTAGCAAATTAGATTGGGATGTAATAGATGAATATTGGTTGTATCGTTTTGAGAATTGGCGGTGTAAAGCTCTTCCTAGGGAAGTTTTCGATCATTCTCCTCTCATTGGGTATACTTTTGTTAATACTAGACCAAAAATATCTCATTTCCGTGTTCAAAAGATGTGGTTTTCACATCCAGATTTTATGAGAATGGTGCAAGATAGTTGGAATGCTCCTTTGGAGGGAAATCCAGCTTTTGTTTTTGTTCAGAAGTTAAAAAGGCTCAAGGATGATATGAAGGTTTGGAATCAGCAGGTTTTTGGTAATGTTTATGTCAGATTGAAGCAAGCTCAACTTCATCTTGAGAATGCTTTAAGATGTTCTAATGAAGACCCTTTTTATTTGCATAAGCTTAATATGATGAAAGAGGCGTCTGTTGATGTTAACAATATTCGTATGCAGTTGGCTACAATGTTGAAGCAAAAATCTAAAAATCAGTAGTTGGTTGAGGGGGCAAGCAAAACTAGTTTCTTTCACAACAGTATTAGGATTCGAAGGAGTAATAATACTATTTCGGAGCTTGTGGATGATCAAGGGATGACTGTCACAAATTGTGACCAGATTAGAGACCTAGCGGTGAACTATTTTAAAAACAAATTCAATGGTGATGTTTATGTCCATATTGATTCCTTGTTTGATGTGGAGCATGAGAGTATTACTATAGAGGAGAGTGGTAGTATGGATAAAACTCCTTCTTTTGAAGAAATTTATGCAGCAGTTTTCTATTTGGGTGCGGATAGTGTTCATGGGCCAGATGGGTTTGCTTGTTTTTCTCCTATAGACATTGTTTGGAAGTTATAAATCATGACTTGGTGAATGCTGTTTTATATTGCTAGGTGAATAAATTCATTCCTTATGGTGTTAATTCAAGCTTGTTGTTGTTGCTTCCTAAGGAAAGAGGTGCTAATACTCTTAATAATTTTAGACTAGTTGGACTTAGTAATTTTTTCTTTAAATTCTTTACTAAGATTCTAGATACCAGGATCGGTAATGTCTTGGGTAACCTTGTTTCTGAGGAGCAGGTTGCCTTTATGAAGGGTAGAAATATCCATGAAAATATTAGCCTTGCTTCAGAGATGGTGAATGCAATTCAAATTAAGCGGAATGATGGGAATGTTGGTCTGAAACTTGATATTACTCAAGCTTTTGATACTGTTAGTTGGAGTTTTATTTTGGAGGTGTTTAAAAGGTATGGTTTCTCGGATTGGTGGTGTGATTGGATTCTGAATATTTTAAAATCCGCTAGAATTTCTGTCCTTGTTAATGGCAATCCAGAAGGCTATTTCAGTATTGATAGAGGACTTCGTTAGGGTGATCCGATATCTCCTTTGATTTTTGTGTTGATTGAAGATGTTCTTAGTAGATATATCACGAAGCTCTTTCGTGAAGGTGCTATGACCACTATGGTTTCTGGAAAAGGTATCTCTCCCACCCACTTGTTTTTTGCTGATAACATTATGATTTATTACAAGGGTAATATGAATAGCTTGAGGAATCTTGTAGCTCTTTAAATCTTATCAGCATGCTTCTGGCCAAACTGTTAGTCGTGCTAAAAGCAAGATTTATTATGGAGAAGGTTCTTTGCGTAGAAGAGCAACGATTTCTGAATTCTTGGGGATGCCTATTGCGACCTTCCCGGATAGGTATTTAGGTGTCAAAGTGATGCCGGGTGCTGTTAAATATCACCATATAGCTAATGTGGTGGAAAATATTAAAGAACAAATGGATGGTTGGAAAGGTCGAATGCTCTCTTTTCAAGATAGGGTGGTGTTGGTGAAATCATTTCTTTCGATTTTCTCTATTCATAATATGGCTGTTTATAAGTGGCCAAGGAAGTTTGTTCATCAATGTGAAGTGGCTATTCGGAATTTCTTATGGTCTGGTGATTCTAAGGTAAGTAAATCTTTCGTTGTGGATTATGACAAGATTTGTGCTCCTTATGAAGAAGGTGGTTTGGGTATAACTCATTTGACTGTTATGAACAAGGAGTTGCTCATGGGTCTTTGGTGCAAAATCCGTAAATCAAATAAAATTTGGGCTCGCTTTCTCTGTGCTAATTTTTTTAAGAGAAACGGTGATTTGGCTCATTATGTGAAATCTTTTATTCTCCCTGGCATAAAATGGGTGTTTTCTTTGGTGGAAGAAAATGCCAAAGTTCTAATTGGAGATGGTCGCAATACTTCGCTTTATTATGATGTTTGGGTGGGGTAGGAGTCTATTGCAGAAATTTTGGAGGACTACTCATTAGATCGCACGGTTATGGTTGGTGATATGGTTTTAAATGACACTTGGAATATGAGTGAAGAATGCCAAAATATTTTGTTAGCTGCTGGAGTTGTGGAGGTAGATCTGCCAAGGCCCCTAAATGGTAGTGATTGTATGGTATGGAAGCCATGTTATGAAGGTGATTTCTCTATCAAGTCTTCCAAAACTTTAGTGCGTATGAAATACTCCAATATGGAAGGTGCAAATTTTCTTTGGAGAAAATCCATTCACCCTGCCTTAGCTGCGATAAACTGGAAGTTATTAAGGGGTGCCTGCGCTACTTTAGACAAAGTGCAACACAGGTTTAAAATCCAGATTGCTAATAAATGTTTCTTATGCAGTTCTGATGAGGAGTCGCTTGAACACTTGATGAGGTATTGCCCTTTTGATGTTAAGGCTTGGTTGTGGGTGTCGTACATCTTTGGGATTCATTCGAATTTGCATCTTCCTACAGCATATAAGGCTGCTACAGGGAAAAGTAGCATTTTCAAGGAACTGTGGCTTTTAGTAAATTTAGTTGTGCGCTCAGAGCTTTGGCAAACTAGGAACCGTTTTGTTTATGAAAACAAAAAGGTTTGCTGGATTTTCTTTTAAAAAAGCGTTTTCAATCAAGTGCAGGATTATTCTAGTCGTATCAAGGGGTTTATGCGCAACTCCGTGGAGGATCTTCATGTGCTGAACTTATTCAAAGTGACGCATAGGAAGGTGCGTTTTCATGTTCCAGTGGAATGCAGTTGGTCTTCTCCAGATTTGAACGAGTTTTTGTTGTACTGTGATGGTGCGGCTCATGGGAATCCTGGTGTAGCTAGAGATGGTGTGGTGGCGCGTGATCATGAGGCGAACGTGGTTGGTGTAATGACTATAGGCTTTGGTATTACTACAAACTATCTTGCTGAAAATTTTGGAATTATAATAGGGTTGGAATGGGAAATTCAGTGGGGTTATTTGAGAGTTTGCATTAGATCAGATTCAAAAAGTGCAGTGATGGCTTTTGCTTCTTCTTCTCTTCCTTGGTTTGTGAGGTAGCGTTGGAATACAGTTTCTTCTAATTTTGAAGCCATTCGGTTTGAGCATACCTTTAGGGAAGCTAATTTTGCAGCGGATAATATGGCAAAGAGAGGTTGTGATCTCCCAACTGAGGAAGGTAGACATTATACGGTAAGACCAGACTTTTTGATTTCTGTTGAATATCCAAATATAAAATATTTCCATTTGAAATAAGCTTCAAGTTTTTGTGGTTTCTCTGACCTCTTTTCTTGACGCTTATTTTGTTTTGTAATTAAGTTATTCTCAATACAATTTGGATTTACCAAAAAAAAAAGATTGATTTGATTGACTAACGGTTGTTGAACTTTGATTGCACCTAGTTTGTTTATTCTTGAGAATATTCTCTTCTGATATAAGATTCACTCAAACTAGATCGAAGTGTCGACGTGATCTTTAGAACTATTTGTAGATCTAAAGACATCTTGTGATAATCCATTGCTAACATACTTCGTTCTGTGCGTGATTGTTCACAAGAGATTCAAGTTGTGTTGTGCAGGTTTAATTGAAGATCAAAAAAGATTGGAAGACGAAGAAGATTTCTTATTGGTTTCTCATATCTTTGTGTAGCACAAACCTTGATCGTCTGGGATCCAACTATAATCGGATTTATTCGATTGATTAGTTACGATAGAGCGGTAACACCTAGTAGTTATCTTGAGATCTATTTTGATTGTTACAAATCCGAATCTTATTACTTAGGTAATAGAGATTGGATTGACCTAACCAGGAAAAGGAGTTTATTAGTTTAAACGGAAGAGCCTTTGCATATGACTTGAGATATATTTATCTAGAAAGAATCAAGAGAGTTGTTACCAAACATATTTGTTGTTCCTTTACTGTTTGGAATACGATCCAAAGGAATTGTTCCAGTGCGTACACTTATTGAATGTCGGAAGTGCATGGATACTGAAGAAACTAAGTAAACTAGGGTTAGTTGCTTGGTCTCAACTATAGGAAGTTGTTTTTGATTTTGTATAACGGCTTAATTCTGAGAGTATTCAATTCTGGACTAGGTCTCGGGGTTTTTCTGCATTTGCGATTTCCTCGTTATCAAAATCTTGTTGTGTCTTTTACTTTTCTATTTCCGTAATTATAATTGTTTATTACAATTAGAAGTAAAATACACAAACGTTAACTCCGATTTATTTGATAATGATCATATAGAGTTTGGTTAAGTCCGAACCTATTATCAAGTAATCACACTTTGATTGTTGTATTGTCTCGATCTCGTAACCATAGATGATCACACAAAGTGTGAATACCGATTTGTTGTATTTTCTCGACTTTGTCCATAGAAAATCACTTTCGGTAAGAGGACTTATAGGTGGATAAATTAAATATTGTGGTGTATTTGGGTACCCTCGTCTTTTCAATTGGTATCAGAGCAGGAAAACACGAAAAAGATCTAACAATCTGTGTTTGGTGCGATCCAACCTATAAGAATTAAATCTAATGACTGATTCAGTTAACGTTATGCAAGAGTATGAGTACTCAAATGTTGAAGATGCTCCTACTTCGGTAACTCATGATCCACGAGTCACGAAAGCATCTGAGTCTATCTCTGATGGAAAAGAAGATGCTGATAAAGAGTTGGTAAAACACCTAAATCCAATAAGATCTATGTCTACAAGGATGTTAATATTAAAGATATAATCAAATCTTCTTAAGCAAGAAATCAGAGAAAAAGACATCCAACTAAATATTCTAGCCAAAGAGAATATAGATCTCGCTGTCAAAGTAGAAGCTCTTGGTAAATCTCTTACTCAATATCAAGAGATTCATCATATGGCTCTGACTAACGATTATGTTATAATTTCTTCTGATGAGGAAAATAAAAGTCCTTGCTCTACTTTTACAGAATTTGATAATAAGGCTTGTTTGATCACATCTAAAACACATCATGATGATGAAAGGTTTTCTAACTACATCAAGTCAGAAGAAACTTTGAACCTATTCCGTGACAAAGATCTTAAGGAATATAACTTTCAGTCACTTGACAGGAAACTTATACTTCTTCAAAATACTGTAGTAAAAGTATTAAAAGAAGTTTCTTGTCTTAAAAAACTGAAAGATCATTCCTCAGTAGAAAGACAAAATATAACCCAAGCTGATAAGATCAACTCAAAATAAATAGAAGTAAGAGTTGATAATCACTTCTGGAAAAAGGTTCATCCTCACTCATGTCGAAATAATCTTTGTTTACATGAAGAACGCTTCTAGATGAAAGGGAAAGAGAGAATCTCTGCCAAAGGAAATAATCAGGAATTTCCAATAATTGTTTCAGATAATCATACTGATGTGCATAATAAGGAAATCCTTATAATGAGAAAATCTTATGAAAATCTCGTTGACATAATTAAGAGAGATCTTTCTATCTCTGAAAATTCTCACATCAGTACTATTTCTCCTCATAGATCAAGGAAGGATCATCTTCTTGGTAGAAAGTACTTTGGGCATAAAACTCCAAAGAGAAATATGAACTATATTTCGGATACTCATTGTAAGAAAGAAAAGGCTTCTCCAATACAACCTAGTTGTATGGATATTTTGCACTCTCATCCTAGTTCGTGCTCATAAGTTTTGGGATGAGGAAGCACATAAACAAAGAGCACAAATTTTTTATTTGTGTTTTTGTCATAAAAATCTATGACAATTTCTGGATAGATGCGAATCCATTTTTGTCTAAATATTTGTTCATGTTTATCATGATCTTCCAAAAATAGGTTTTATTTGAATTTTTTGGATTTTAATATACCTTCCAGCATGAGAAGGTTGGACATAGGAAACAAAATATATTTTGTATATATTTTTGGAATTTCCTGAGTATTTTCGTCTGAAATTTGTCTCTTCTTAAAAAAAACTTTCTCTTGCTTGTATTGAGTAACTCTCAAGGGTCATGAACTCTCCAACTGTTTCAAGTATAAACATAAGATAAGATATGTCAATAAACTTCAACGGAGAGAAAATCGATTAGCAAACAAGCTCAAACTTGTTCAGAAGTCGTCTGAGGGTTTTAAGAATTCCGTTCAAGAAGGTTATGGTGGACAAATTATTGTTCACCCCAGGACAACTTAAATGTGTTGGTTGTGTATCTTATCTCTTGTGCCTGGTTCAAAAGAGACAAGGGTTTTCACTAGGGCTATCAACGGATGAATATCCATCGGATATTTGGAAATCCGATATCCGATAGGTTAAGCATTACCAGATATCCAATATCCTATAGGATATCAAAATAAGATATCGATTCCGGTATGCTAAGAAATCGGATATCCGGTTTCGACAAAAAAGGCTTGTAAAACATGTTGATAACTAAAATTTGTCGGATATTTATCCGATAATATCCGAATTGAGTATCCGAAATGGATCTAAGTTAGGGTAAGTTACAAATAAGTTCATGTCTTATCGGATATCGGATATTAATAATTCGGATAGAGCCTAATCCGATTCCGATATGTTAAGGAAAAATTATCCGATATCATATCCAATCTGATATCTGATATCCGATAAAACGGATAAAATCCTATAGGATCTCGAATACTCGCACACTTCAGGCTTTAGGAAAAGAGAATTTTTTTTTCTTTTTTGGTTTCGTTTTCGCCGGTTTGGAATTCTTCCATCTTTTCATATCTAATTGATATTGAAAGAGCTTTCTCTGTTTGATCAATAAAAAGAGGGTCAAAATCGATAATTCTTCCTTTTTTAAGGTTGTGAGTTGTGCATACATGAATCCTTTTAGTGTATAAAGGTTTTGTAACCCTACATTCCTTTTTTCCTTCTATGAAAACTCTTTTTTATCATAAGATTTCTTGTTGAGCCTAATTTTTGAACTCCTCTCACAATCTCATACTGGTATGGAGAATCCAAGCATTATGTCTTCTGATGGAAAAGATGTTAATATGATTGTTAAGTCATCAATCATGAAGGAAAAATATAAATCTAGTGTACCTTCAACTTTGAAAATAAAGGGAGGAATGTGAGGAAACCAAGAGTTGTTCCTTCTAAACTACCGAAATTTTCTAGGGTTCTTGAAGAGTTGAAGGAAACAAGAAAAGAGATTCAGCAAATAAAGGCTATTGTCTTGAGATTCTATAAATTCAGAAGGCCCTGGTTCGGCATCAGTCTAGAAGGTTTGTTGGAATTGAATCCTTTCTTCATGAACCTTATGTTCTTATGGATGTTAACGACAAGGAGTTCGGGGACGATAAAGATTTTTTTTAGAGGACTTAATGTCTAGGAAACTTCTTATGAGAATTTATTATCGTGTTTTAAGAATAATAACTAGGGTTTGGAATAGCCATTATTGTGAGTACACATAGCTATTGCCAACGATTTTTATCTTGCAATGTTTTTAGATTTATTTATTTAAATTCTAAAGTTTACTTAGAAGATGATTTTGCAATATTAATCTTTATTGGTTTTATATATTGCAAAAAAAAAGTATGGGATATATATGTGTTTGCGTCCGTGAACTATAATTACCCCATATATGTCAAAATTTATGCCTATTATGTCAGTATGCAAATATTGATGGAAGATAGGATGAACTTTTAATTACAAAGATTAAGTCTATTATATATCATTATGCAAATATTGATGAAAAATAGAATGAATCTTTGAATATTCCGCAGTATTGATCTTTCCCTAATCCACTTCTTTGTGAAAGTATTGTGTGGCTCTGTAAGTTCTCTTATGTTGAGCATTTCTAATTAAATTAATCATGGGTTCTCTTGTGGTTAATTAAATTTAGTTTTCTGGATACAAATTCATGTTTCATGTAATTTGTTAATGTCCAAAGAAATCCTTATTTTCTTGTGAAAGTAAGGTCACTCTTTCTGTTCTTTCGGGAATGAAATTTTATGGGGGGGAGTTCTTAATTGAACTTGTGCTTGATTGCCAAATATTTGTGGGGAGTGCGGCTGTGGAATATTGTAGGAGTTTTCTTGTATCTTTATAAACTCCTGGGTGAATACACTAAGTTTTTTTTTTTTCGGTAAGTCCGAATCGTATTGATGAATAGCAAATATTTACAAAGAGTTTACAAGAACAGAGGTCCGAAGACCCCAAAAACTTACAAACTACTTAAATCGGAAATAAGAGACATTTGGATTCTCTAAAGACCTTAGAAAATAAGGTCTTTCTTCATAATTCATGCCTACACCATTTCTAAGCAAACAACCTATATTGGCCATAGTATCCGCTGCAAAATTGGCTTCACAATAGCTATGCAAAAAACGAAATGAATCATATTTTCTTTAAATATCCCTCCACCTTTGGCGAACAAACCACGGAACATTAGATGAATAAAGAGCCGTTATTTCTCCAACTGAATCTGATCTCACCAAAATCTTCCGAACTTCCCACTTCAAAGCCCACTCCAAACCCATAATTACACCATACAACTCAGCTAAGAAGTTAGTTGTTCTTCCCAAACCAATACTCAAATCTCCTACAAAGTTACATTCCGCATCACGCACTACAACACCCACACTTGCTACCCCAGGGTTACCTTTCGCAGCACCATCACAACATAACAATAATTCATCTCCATTCGGAGGATACCAAAAGCATTCCACTGGTTGAGAAATATTTACTTGTCTATTAACCACACGGAAGTAGTTCATAATATCTAGGTCTTAAGTGGCATTATGCATAAAACTCTTCAAACGAACAGAGTATTCATGAATCAAATGGAAAACTTTCTGCTTAAAAAAGTGAAAGTTTGCTGAATGATTTTGGAAACAAGCGATATTTCTGAATACACTAAGTTTCGACTATGTGAAATCATCAAAACAAAGTTGATATGTTCTATTTTAGTCATGAAGTATCTCTATGAGAATTTTATTATGATCCCACTAGTTTTCGTACCTTTGCCAATTTATATTGTCAAAAAGAGGGAGAATTAATGTGTAGTTCACACTACAAATACATATGGTTTACGGATCATTATGTAAAGGGGAGTGATTTTAATGTGAGATGAAGTATTGACTAAGGGGGAGTGTGTCGCATTCTCAGTAGAATTTGGTAATCAAAGTTAGAAGAAGATAAATCTGAGTCCCTAATGAACACAACCACTAAGACTAAACTGCATATTATTCTCATTAAGAAAATAGAGAAGGAGGTTCTTACACATTTAAGGGAAGTGAAGACCTAACAACAACGATCAGATAGTGGACACCTTGCACTATCTGATCGGTTAAAAATTGACCAATGACTCAACAATTATAAGAGAACCCATTCTATTCATACAGGCAGGTACAATGCACAACATACTCATAAGACTATGACATTGCCTACTGCTGGAAATTATCCTTGTCCTCAAGGATAAAGTTGCGATAATGAGACTTGATGGTGGAAACATCCTCCTAGGTATCCTCCTCTGGGGTTGAATTAGTCCATTGTGAGCACTTATGGCATTTGTCTCTGGCCAATAAGGATGGTTCTGTGTTTCAGAGCTTTGGCAGGAACCATGATAACTTCACCTGCATAATCAACAATAGGCAAGATAGGAGAGGGGGTGTGCTTCTTACCAATGTGTTTCTTCAATTGAGACACATGAAAGACAGGGTGAATCCTAGCCTGATCTGGAAGATGTAACTTGTATGCCACTGGTCCAATTCTTTGTAAAATAGGAAAAGGTCCATAGAACTTTGCAGATAGCTTGAAATTCTTTCTCAGGGACACAAAATATTGTCTGTTGGGTTGAAGCTTCAGATATACCAAGTCACCCACTGAAAAAGTCTCGTCCTTCCTTCATTTATCAGCAAAGAATTTCGTTCTTGTTGAGCATTGTGTAAAGACTTCTTAAGAATATCAATCATTGCCTCTTTTTCCTTGAGGTATGACTCTACAGCAGCTACAGAATTTGTGATGGCAGATGGAAAATCCATATGTGGAGGAAGATAGCCATTAAGGCTTGAAAAGGAGATATTTTTAAACTAGTATGGTAACTAGTATTGTACCACCACTCATCCAGAGATAACCATTGACACCACTTACTAGGTTAATGTCCAGTGGTGTACCTTAAATAAGTTTATAAACAAAAATTAACTTTCTCTGATTGACCATCAGTCTGAGGATGGTAGGCAGCGCTGAGATTCAAGCTAGTACCCAGAGCTTTAAATAGATCTTGCCAGAAATGACTAGTAAAAACTTTATCTCTATGAGATACAATGGAAGAAGGTAGTACATGGAGTTTAAATACCTGATCTAAGAATGCCTTAGCTATATAAGCAGCTGTATAAGGGTGTTGCAGATCAATGAAATGGCTTTACTTTGTGAGTCTGTCAACAATCACCAATATAACACTCTTCCTGTCACTTTGAGGTAAGCCTTCAATAAAGTCCCTTGTGTGTTGCCATGCATGCTCAGATACTGGGAGTGGTTGTAATAAGCCAGATAGAAAGGAGCAGTCACCTTTATTTCTCTGGAAGATATCACATTCAGCTACAAATAGAAGTATCTCCTTCTTCATATTAGTCCAAAAGAAGTGAGATTTGGCCCTCATATAAGTGTCCTGCATGCCAGAATGGCCTCCAACAGCAGAGGTGTGTATAGTATTTAAGATGGTAGTTCTGACCCCATTGCTGGCACCCACATATACTCTTGATTTATATCTTAGTATCTCAACTTTATAAGAATAATGTGGAACAGAGTCAGCAGAAACAAGAAATTGAGTAATGAGATGTTACACCTTGTCATCACCAACCTAGATTTGAAGAATTTCATGCATCCAGTTGGGTTGAGACACAGATAGTGCAGAGCAATTGGCAGATGCAAATGGTCTTCTAGATAAGGCATCATCAACTATATTTCCTTTTCCTTTTTTGTATTTAATCTCATAGTTAAAACCCAATAATTTCATTAAACACCTTTGCTGTATAACTATGGTTATTCTTTGTTCTGAGAAGTATTTAAGGCTGTGATGGTCAGTTTGGATAATGAATCTTCCCCCTTTTAAATAATGGCTCATGATCAGCCTTAACTATGGATCAAAATTCTTTTTCATATGTAGATAAGGCTCTTTCTCTAGTCCCTAAAGGTGAACTGAAAAAACAAATTGGTTTACCTTCTTGAGTTAAGACAGCACCAAGGCAGGTATCACTTGCATCACTTTCAACAGTGAATTGCTTGGAAAAATCTGGCAATGCAAGAACTGGAGTGGTGAACATAGCCAGATTGAGTTGTTCAAATGCATAAGTTGCAGAGGCAGTCCAATTGAAGGAATTATTCTTTAAGAGATCAGTTAAAGGTTTGCGGATGGCACCATAGTTCTTCACAAATTTCCTATAATACCTTGTTAAGAAATCCTTTTAATTATTTGATAAAAGTTGGAAGTGGCCAGCTTTGCATTGATGTAATCTTGTTGGGATCAGAACAAACTCCTTGAGGAGTGATAATATGTCCCAAGTACTCCAACTGATACTGGCCAAAACATCACTTGGAAAGCTTAGCATACAATCTTGCGGACGGTTGCGGGTGAAAACCGCGGTTCCGGTTTTTTTTCACACCCCTACTCCCTTTGAGTATGAGCGAATTAAAACTCTTCTAAAATCACACTTTCTTGCCCATTCTATCCCAACAATCACTCCATATATCTCCGCCCAGAAGTTATTTGCTCGACCCAGGCCAATACTCATAGCCCCTACAAAATTACAACCATGATCACGAGCAACAACCACTGCACCTTCCAAACCTGGATAACCCTTGGATGCACCATCGCAACACAAGATAAGCTCATCCCAATCTGGAGGTGTCCAAAAATATTCAACAAGCGTAAAATGCTTCACCTTCATATGTCTTACACAAAAATAATTCAGGATCTCCAAGTCTGACATAGTGTTATGCATGAAGCTATTCAAACGGACTGAGTAGTCTTGAATCAGATAAAAAATTCGTTGTTTGAAGAAATGGGTTGTAATTGATTTATTCTCAAATAACCAAGGTTTCTAGTCTGCCAAATCTCCGAACGAATCACCAAAATAGCTAGAAGACAAAGGTCTTTTATAATCCTACTTCTTTCCTTAGCTGATTTATAAGCATTAACAACATCATAGTGAGGCTGAAGGTTAAAAATACCTGAGATCAAAACCCAAATATGTTTTGCATAAGAACAGGTCCACAAAATATGCTCCAAGGACTCCTCTTCATCCTTGCACAAGTAGCACCTATTTGCAAGCTCTACTTTGAATCTGCTTCTAACCTTGTCAGACGTAGCACAAGCTTCCATGACAATTTTCCAGTTTTGCGTAGCTAGCTTAAGATGAATATCCTTCCTCCACAAAAGGCCGTAAACATCCAAGGTTGGATATTTCTTTCGCACAAGATGTTTGGCAGATTGAACTGTGAATTTACCATGTAAATCAGGCATCCAAATTCTCGTATCAGCTCCCCCTTGCAAAACAGGAAGATCATTTAGATTAACTCCAGCTCTGGCCAAATTATGAGCATGTTCACCCTGCACCTGCCAAACATTATTAGAAATAACATCACTAATCATGACCGATCCATCTAGATCATATTCTCCTAGCATATCAGCAATAGATTCATTACCATACCACACATTAAAATAAATAGAAGTCTGCCTCCCATCGCCTATAATAACCTTTGTATTTCTATCCACCATGAGATGAATTAATCTAATGCCCGGCAGAATCGAAGAATTAACCCCATAATGCTTAATTTTATCCAGACGAGAAGTATATTTTGCCCATAAAAACGAGCCCATTTCTTATTTGAAGATCGAATGTTCCACCATAACTTAATAAGAAGAGCCTTATTAGTGACCGGAAAAATATTTGATGAGGGCGTTTTCTGATGGGGGCATGGGGGACAAATCATATTTTGACTCGTGTCTTTGCTATAAATTGATTTCATCAAATTCTGTTTCCAAATATATGAAAGAATTGTATAATTGGTAAAAATAATGGTTATCTTAATTGGTGATATTTTATTCTTGATATATTTGGTAAAAAACTTTTTTAAAATAATTAATAGGAAAAACACATGTCAAGACATAATTTGCCCCCCATGCCCCCATCAAAAAACGCCCCCATGCTAGTAATACCCAACCCACCTTCTTTCAAAAGACAACAAACCTTTGGAAAACCCACCACAAATTTTCTTGAAACCTCATAGATCTCGGACAAAAGAAAATTGTCAAAGAATTCAACAAATTTGAGCGGGTTATTCTTCGAAATTCGATTTAGCTACAATGTTGAAGAAAAAGTCACGTAATAATTGGTTGGTGGAGGGGGCTAGTAACACTAGTTTTTTCCACAATAGCATTCGAGTTCAGAGAAGTAGTAATACCATTTTTGAATTAGTAGACGCCAATGGGGTGACAATTTCTGACGAGGAGCAGTTGAGAAATCATGCTGTAAGTTTCTATGAAGTAAAGTTTAATGGTGATAATTTTGTTTTGAATAAATCTTTGTTTAATATTCAACATGAAGTCATAACACAGGAGGAGAGTTCAGATATGGATACCTTACCTACTGCAATTGAGATAAAAGAAGTTGTCTATGATTTGGGGGCGGACAGTGCTCCTGTTCCGGGTGGTTTTGCAGGTTTCTTTTAAAGACATTGCTGAGAGATCATTGGTGAATATTTGATTCAAGATTTTTTGTTTTGTTGGAAAAACAGATATATTCCTCATGGGGTAAACTCAAGTTTGCTTTTACTTCTGCCAAAGGTGAGAGGTGCTAACACTCTTTCTAATTTCAGACCAATTGGCTTAAGTAATTTCTTTTTTTAAGCTTTTTACGAAAATCCTAGCTACTAGATTGGTTAGTGTGTTGGGAAAATTGGTCTTTGAGGATCAAGTGGCCTTTATGAAGGGAAGAAATATTTATGAGAACATTAGTTTGGCTTCGGAGATGGTGAATGAACTCCAAATTAGAAGAAAGGATGGTAATGTGGGTCTAAAGCTTGATATTACTCGGGATTTTGATACGATTAGTTGGACTTTCATCTTGGAGGTTTTTAAACATTATGGTTTCTCAAATAATTGGTGTGCTTAGATTCTTCATATCCTTCAATCATCCAGGATTTTTGTTCTTTTTAATGGGAGTCCGGAAGGTTTCTTCAAAATTAATAGAGGTCCTCGTCAGGGGGATCCTCTCTCACCTTTGATTTTTGTTTTGATTGAGGATGTTTTGAGTTGAAATATCTCAAAGTTATTCTCTGAAAGAAAGTTATCTCATATGGTCTCCAGGAAAGGTATTGCTCCAACCCATTTATTCTTTGCAGACGATATTATGATTTTCTGCAAAGGAAATATGAAAATCTTGACAAATTTAGTGACTTTGCTAGATTCTTATCAAAAAGCATCAGGGCAAACTGTTAGTAGAGGTAAAAACAAATTGTATTATGGCGGAGGCTCTTTAAGTAGACGTGCTACCATTGCTAATTTTCTTCAGATAAGTGTGGCTTTTTTTCCGGATAGATATCTCGATGTGCAGGTTATAAGGGTACAGTTAGATATCAACATATTAGTAATGTGGTTGAGAAGTTAAAAACTCAACTTTCGGGATGGAAGGAGAGACATCTTTCTTTTAAAGACAGGGTGGTTTTGGTTAAATCAGTGATTCCAAGTTATTCCATTCATAATATGGATATTTATAAATAGCCTCGAAAGTTTATACATCAGTGTGAGGTGCCTATTCGCAACTTCCTTTGGACTGGAGATGCTGGAGTTAGAAGAGCTTTTGTTGTTGGTTTTGACAAAGTGTGTGTACCTTATGAAGAGAGAGGTATGGGGTTAACTTCATTGATATGAATGAATAAAGCTATGTTAATGAAACTGTGGTGGAATATAAAAACTTCAGATAAGAAGTGGGCGAAATTCTTTAGAGAGAAATTCTTCAAAACAAATGGACATCTTGTTGGTTACTTAAAATCCATTATTCTGCCTGGAATTAAGTGGGTATATAATGAAGTTGAAGCTAACACAAGGGTTCTTATTGGTGATGGGAGAGCCACATCTCTTTATTTTGATGTTTGGTGTGGGGAAAACAGCATTGCGCATATTTTGGATGGCCAAACTCTTGACCGTACCATTTTGTTTAGTGATATGCTAACCAATGAGAACTGGGTTTTATCTGATGCTTGTGTTACTAATATATGGTTGATGCAGGTATTGATGTTAATGGGTTGCCGATAACATTAGAGGGTGCCGATTATCGTATTTGGACGCCTGATTACAAGGGTTTTTTTACAGTCAGTTCAGCCAAACAATTGGTCCGTAGAAGATATGAAGTTATGGAAGGGGGTAAGTTGTTGTGGAGGTCTTCTTTACATCCTATTCTGGCATCTCAGAACTGGAAGTTCTTGAGAGGGGCGTGTGCGACTCTTGACAAGGTTAAAAGCAGGTTTAAGATCCAAGTAGTGAATAAATGTTGTTTGTACAACAGGAAGGAGGAAACTCTTGATCACATTCTATGGTCGTGTGATTTTTCTGCAAGGGCGTGGGCTTGGGTGGAAGGTATTTTTGGAATTAGCATGCAACAAGACTTGGTGTAGGCATATAAGGAAACAAAGGGCAAGTCTAAAATGTTTAAGGACTTATGGTTGTTGTGTATTGATGTTGTTAGGTATGAATTATGGAAGACTAGAAATGACTTTATTTACAACAATAAGAAGATTAACTGGAGTTTTTTTCACAAGAGAGTTTTCAACCAAGTGCATCAGTGCTCGATCAGATTAAAAAGTTATATGAGGAACACAATGGAAGATTTGCATGTGCTTAACTATTTCCGTGTCTCACATAAAAAGTGAAAAATGTGGAACCTTTTGAATGTTATTGGTTACCTCCATAAAATCATGAGATTATGATTTGCTGCGATGGCGCGGCAAGAGGAAATCTAGGGAGAGCGGGTGTAGGAGCTGTAGTGCGTGATTCAAACTCAAATTTTCTGGGGGCTATGTGTGTTGGTTTTGGAGTTCAAACTAATTATTTGGCGGAATTGTTTTGTGTGATTATTAGCTTGGAGTGGGCGATCAAGTTTGGGGTTATGGATGTTTGTGTCCATACATACTCTTTAGCTGCGGTTTTGGCTTATTCTGGTGATGTGACTTTGGTACCATGGTTTCTAAGACATATGTGGTTTGTAGTGAAGTCTAGATATGCTTCTATCTGGTTTGTGCACACTTTTAGAGAGGCAAACTTTACAGCTGATGCAATGGAAAAATGAGGTTGCCTGCTAGATAATGAAGAAGGAATGAATTATGAAGATAAGGCGGATTTCATCACGGCTATTGAGTTACCAAATGTATGTTATTTTCGTTTTAAATAGTTTGTAAGTTTTTGGGGTTTTCTGCCTCTTTTCTTATAAACTATGTTTGTAATCTAAAAGTTATTTATTAATACAATTTGGATTTACCAAAAAAAAAAAAAAAACCGAGGAAAAAGCCTCGGTAACGGTCCGACGATAGTAAAAAGTCATAGCAAACCCCGTCGCTACTTGTACTATAAAACAAGTAAGCATAATCCCCCCTAGACAATAAAATATGTTGACATGAGGAGGAACATATTTACTAGTTATATCATTTGAAATCGCTTGAATCTCGAGACGCTCTTCAAACTAACCATATACTTTATTAAGATAGGTAAACCAAGGGGACTCCCCCTCATAGAACCGTATATGAGAATTTCATCTTGTACAGCTCAAGCCCAAACACACAAATACTAGATGCAAGGGAAAGGGATATTGTATTGTAATAAAAATTTGTAAAACTCCTCTTTATCCCGGATTCCATCTTCTCTCTGAAGATACGAAGGACCAAAAAGCCTGAATCTCTTCTTTGTGATGATAATTCCAAAAAAATCAAGTTAGCTCATTCGTCTTTATGTTGATCGTTGTAGGCCTCTTGAATCTTCTCTTTCCTTATTTTCTTTTTTTTTCCTGTGTGTAATGTAGATTTTTTTGTTGATAGAAATTATCTTGTTGAGACCCTATGGATTTATTGAAACCTCAGATTCATACTAGAACCACGATGATTCAATAAAGCTCCCAAGCTAAGTCCAAAGGTTCTCTGAGTAAGAACTTGTGGTTAATGACAAAAAATCCTTTGGTTGATAATTATGCCCCTTAAAAAAATGAGTCTGGTTGCGAGGTCTAAATAGTAGGTATGAATCATAGTTCAAATTTTTCTTGATCTATGGATTCCGTGCTCCAGATATTATAATAAATATTCGACGGGGTAGAACCATCTCTGTCGAGAATAAAACAGAAGAATTATAAATCTCTAAAATAATACATAGGAATACCGCAAATAAAGCCATTGCGACACCCATCAAAGGGGTAGTTCCCCATCCAGGAGCTACTTTACCATATTCCGAATTCAACGGTTTCAATAAAGCTCCTACATTTGTTCGTCTTGGACCAGATCTAGAACTACCCTCAACGGTTTGTGTAGCCATAAATACTCTTGAATTGGTTGAGATCTGTTGACTTTGTATACCATTCCGTTGTAAATAAACGATCTTATCATAGATCCATTGTGGTCTTGAAATTATATAATAATGGAAACAGCAACCCTAGTCGCCATCTTTATATCTGGTTCACTTGTAAGTTTTACCGGGTACGCCTTATATACCGCTTTTGGGCAGCCCTCTCAACAACTAAGAGATCCATTCGAGGAACACGGGGACTAGTTGAAGTAATGTAATGAGCCTCCCTATACCTATAGGGAGGCTCATTACATTACTTCAATTGAGATAATTAAAAATTATTTCTTAGTCGGAACCTTAGGTGGTTCTCGAAAAAAGATAGCGAAAAAAATAATCCCTAGAGTCGAGACTAAGAGGAATGTATAAACCAATGCTTCCATAGATTCGATCGTGGTTTACAATTATAGCTTCCACACCTGTTCATTTGGGATCAGCTCCCAGATAAGATAAAGAAAGGACAAGAATCAAAGAAAAAACGGTGATTCAAATCAAGATTTCTCCAGTACCTTATGTTATGTTAAATCACAAAAAGAAAAGAAAATAGAGTCGAAAGAAACCATAGCAATGTTGTCTCAGACTACCTGTCTCTTTGTAGTTGGATCTCCAAGTTTTTGGAATGCTCCAAATTCCACTTGAGAATCCAAATCTGGGTCAATACCAGCAAAAACATCTCTGAACAAAGTTCTAGCACCATGCCAAATGTGTCCGAAAAAGAAGAGCAAAGCAAATGAGGCATGCCCAAAAGTGAACCAACCCCTTGGACTGCTACGAAAAACACCGTCGGATTTCAAAGTAGCACGATCTAATTCAAAAATCTCGCCCAATTGAGCACGTCTAGCATATTTTTTCACAGTAGCAGGATCGCTATAACTGACTCCATTCAGTTCACCGCCATAGAACTCAACAGTTACACCTACCTGTTCAACACTATACTTGGATTCTGCCCTTCTAAAAGGAACATCGGCTCTCACAATTCCGTCTCCGTCTACCAAAACTACTGGAAATGTTTCAAAAAAAGTAGGCATGCGACGTACAAAAAGCTCATGGCCTTCTTTATCTCTAAAGATAGGATGTCCTAACCACCCAACGGCTATTCCATCCCCGCTGTCCATTGAACCCGCTCGGAATAATCCCCCTTTGGCTGGATTATTACCAATGTAATCATAAAAAGCCAATTTTTCGGGAATTTTAGACCAAGCTTCTGATACACTCTGATTTTCGGCTAGCCCGGCGCTAACCCTGCGATATATTTCTTGCTGGAAATATCCTTGGTCCCATTGATAACGAGTAGGACCAAATAATTCGATCGGGGTTGTTGCTGAACCATACCACATAGTTCCAGCAACAACGAAAGCTGCAAAAAAGACAGCAGCGATACTACTGGAAAGGACAGTTTCAATATTACCCATACGTAATCCTTTGTATAGACGTTGAGGCGGGCGGACACTAAGATGGAAGAGGCCCGCTAATATGCCTAAGGTACCTGCTGCAATATGATGAGAGGCTATTCCTCCCGGAACAAAAGGATCAAAACCTTCTACACCCCACGCGGGATTTACAGATTGTACTTTTCCAGTCAGTCCATAAGGATCGGACACCCATATTCCAGGACCATACAAGCCTGTTACATGAAATGCACCAAACCCAAAACAAGCGACCCCTGAGAGGAATAAATGAATTCCAAAGATCTTGGGCAAATCCAAAGAAGGTTTTCCTGTACGTTCATCACAGAAAATTTCTAGATCCCAATATACCCAATGCCAGATAGCTGCCAAGAAGCACAAGCCAGAAAACAGAATATGTGCCCCGGCCACACCTTCGTAACTCCAAATACCCGGATTCGTTATAGTCCCTCCTGTGATACTCCAACCACCCCAGGAATTCGTTATTCCTAAACGAGTCATGAAAGGTATAACGAACATACCTTGTCTCCACATTGGATCAAGAACTGGGTCAGAGGGATCAAAAACGGCTAATTCGTATAGAGCCATCGAACCGGCCCAACCAGAAACTAGAGCTGTATGCATTATATGGACAGAAAGTAACCGGCCGGGATCATTCAATACAACGGTATGAACACGATACCAAGGCAAACCCATGGAAATACCCCTTTATCAAAGAAAAATAGATACTATGTTACTTTATCGCATTGGAAAAGACTCTGCTTATGCTATGGACTTATCCTTTTCAATGGATTATCTCGGAGCAAGGGTGCATTTATATTGCATTCCATTGGTAATAACAGAAAAATTCTGTTCGTCGGAACAAAGAGAAGCAAATCTATTCTATACCCGATAAGTACCAATACGCAATGGGGGGATGGGTCTCCCATTTTATATGAGTGAATTAGAGATACTTGTTCATGATTTTAACATCGCAGCTCCATTCATAATAAATTTTTTATGCATTACGTCTTCTTCGATGAACTTTACAATCTAGGGATTAAACCCGAAAACATAAATATTCTGAAAAAAAGAAAACCAATTGTTACGTTTCCACATCAAAGTGAAATTTTAGTACTTAAAAACCTTTTTCTTTCATTTAATGCCTATTGGTGTTCCAAAAGTACCTTTTCGGATTCCTGGAGAGGAAGATTCGGTTTGGGTTGACGTATAGTGCGACTTGTCAGACATATTGGGTCATATGGGATTTCCCCGTTTTCTCCCCCGATCGAGATATCCTCTGTTTCACCCAAGAAAGATTGATTGAACCATCAATAATTTGAAGCGTGAAGTGCAATTAGAGCAATTTATTTGGGGGATCAATATGCATTTTTCAATTAGAAGAATTTATGGTTGGCTTGGTTGGACCAATAAAATGAAGTATCCAGGCTCCGTTCAAAAAAACCCAGTCGGTAAAATATGTATGATTACCTTTTGTATCATAAAGAATTCCTATATTATACCAGCGACCTCAAACCGCCAATCAATCGACGGAGTCATCATACTATTCCAGTGATTGGCGGAAGCGGAAGACATAAAATGAATAAAAAAAGTATTATCAAACAAAAGAAGCGGTATTGGGATCATTTGTCCTATATGTGCAAATAGAGGTCGGGTAAATCTTTCCCCGGAGTAGAGCATAAACCTAAACGAATTGAAGAGGCCCATTCCGGAACAAGAAAATGACATCGTAATTTGAATTGGATTTCGATGAAACAATATATCAATGAGGGTAAATTTAGTGAGCTCATTTTTAGGGGTAAGTGAGTCAAAACCCTGCTTTATTGAAAAATAGAAGAATAAAGGCCCTTCATTCATTAGGAGTTAGAAAAATCCTCCTATGAAAAAAGGGAAAATAAAAAGGGCTGGAATCGACACATTGATTCTTTTTTTTTGAACCGTATGCATCTAAAGGTGCGTGTACGGTCCCTAAGGGATACAATTTTGTCCTAATCAACCGACTTCATCGAGAAAGAATACTTTTTTTAGGCCAACAAGTTGATAGCGAGATCGCAAATCAACTTATGGGTCTCATGATATATCTCACTATAGAGGATGATACAAAAGATGTTTATTTGTTTATAAACTCCCCCGGTGGGTGGGTAACACCCGGAATAGCTATGTATGATACTATGCAATTTGTACAACCAGATGTACATACAATATGCATGGGATTAGCCGCTTCAATGGGGTCTTTCGTCCTGGTCGGAGGAGAAATTACCAAACGTCTAGCATTCCCTCACGCTTGGCGCCAATGAGTTTTTTATTTGAGAGAAAAAAGAAGACTATGCCTTCGCCAGATAAAATATGAATAATAAAGTAATAATAGCATGGCACTTCGAGTTCGATATCAGCAAACCATCATTGTTCTTTTATAACATGAGATTCCGTATCGAGAGAGTAGTATGAGACAAAAGGAATTTCTGATTTGATTTTATCTATCAGGGTTCGATTTCAGCGTCACAAACTTTTTTGTTTTCACATCACACATCAGAGGGCTCTTTCCAATATTTCTGTTACGAAAGAGTATTAAAATGAAAAAACATACACAAGATTATCCTTTCCCTATTTGATCGGATCAAAAAGAAACTTTGGGATTGCTGAATTACAGACGAGATAAATATAGAAAGCAACGGAACCATCATAGTATTTTTTAACTCTTCCGAAAGAAAGGGTGGTAAATGGATTATTTACCGATCTGGGTTTGATAGATCCTCCACTTTAGGTAAAAGTAGATTCCATTCTAGAGCCGTATGCAATGCGCAAAAAATGCCTGTACGGTTCTTCAATTCGATTTTTTCTTGTCTCTTTCGATCATTGAGATAGAGGAAGCATTCATTATGTTATATCATCAGGATAATGATCCACCAACCTTCTAGCTCTTTTTACGAGGCACAAACAGGAGAATTTGTCCTGGAAGTGGAAGAACTGCTGAAACTTCCCCTCATAAGGGTTTATGTACAAAGAATGGGAAATCCGTTATGAGTTGTATCCGAAGACATGGAAAGGGACATTTTTATGTCAGCAACAGAAGACCAAGCTCATGGAATTATTGATCTTGTAGCGGTTGAAAATATCGGGGACTTCACGTAAATCTGTGATTCCATTCCATTTCGAACCATAATTGACTGAGTTATGTTATTTCCTATTTTATTTTCTTACCGAGGTTAAAAGTGATAGTGGTAAAATATTCAATGAAACGAGAGGAATTCAGAATCATCCGGTTAGGATTGATCTAAACCATCCCATCTGGTATACGATCCAGCATGCCAACTATTAAACAACTTATTAGAAATACAATACGTCCAATCAGAAATGTCACAAAATCCCCCGCCCTTCGGGGATGTCCTCAGCGTCGAGGAACACGTACTAGGGTGTATGTGCAACTCGTTCAGATCATGAATTGGAACAAAAGAAAAGGAGACTTTTTGACAGTATCAATGATCAGTACCAATGAATAGGAATGGAAAAACCCCATATCACTATCGAAAAAAGGACCTCTATTGTGTATGAAATTTATGGTTTTCTTTGGTATAAATCCAACCATCTCAACTAGAGATGAGAAGAAACTCCCCATTTGTAGCAAATGGTTATCCATTAAGCGGGGGAATGGAATGGTATTTTAGAAGCAGAGAGATTATGCTCCCATTCTTGCAAAAACGGACTAACAGGGTCAGCTACCTAACCAACCTTCATAATGAAATGCCGTTACTGTATGGGTGGATCTAGTTGTGAAAAGACCTATTACTGGATAATTCATGGGTAGAGCCAAAGAGTGTGAACTGTACAAGTTACTAAATAGGTAAGAGGCTCCGGTGTATAGAAAGGACCTCACCGTTTAAACAGTAACCATAGAAACGATGGAACCCACAATTTATCGTTTTTTATTTACTTTTTTTGATACCAAGTATCAATAAAATTTATTATTTCGAGATGAAATGAAATGCCTCAAAAAAATCGTGGTTGGGAAGGTCATAGTAGAAAAATCCATTGGAATTTTTATTTTATACATCGGAAGAATCAGTTTTGTTATTAATAGACTAGGGGGGAAATGAATGACTGAAAGAAAAGAAATCAATTAGTTATTCATCAAAGTTTCATTTGATTCAATGACCAGAATTAAACGAGGATATATAGCTCGGAGACGTAGAACAAAAATTCGTTTATTTGCATCAACCTTTCGAGGGGCGCATAATCGTAAAATACTTGCACAAATAGCTATATCAAATAGGAATTGTCTTTACATGATTTCCAACGAGATCATTAAATAAGGGGATTGTAAGGAATCCACCAGAATGATCTAAATGGAGTTCCCCGGAGAATGAACTCCGGGAGGGTAGGGTATAAATTACTATAATAAAGTAGTAAAAAGAAACTAACACGTTTCCATAATAATAATTAAGGACTTTCTCTTTTTATTCCCCAATTCTTTTTTTCTTATGACATGACAATACAATCTAGATTCTATAATTTTTGAACAAAATACCAACCAGAGTTGGGGTTCGGGTTGGAATTTTTATTCAATTGAGGCATGGGCCTATTTATTTCTGGTTCTAGGACCGGTAGTTCTAGGAGTCGACTCGGTTCTCTCAAATTGTTTCTCATTATTAAGAAAAGGTAACGAAGATAAAATACGGGCTTGTTTTATAGCAATAGTAATTAATCGTTGTTGTTTCAAGGTTAATCTATTCACTCGTCTAGATAATATTTTTCCTTGTTCACTAATAAATCGACTAATTAAGCTCATGTTTCTATAATCAATTCGATCCCCCGATCCAATTGGGGGCAAACGCCTACGAAAAGATCGCTTGGATTTAAGAAAGGGTCGCTTGGATTTTTCCATTGTTTATTCCTTATCCCGAAAATACTATTTCTGAATTCAAATTCATTTTTGATCCGACTGAAATAGGATTTGATTTGTTTCTATATATTATATGTAATTTATTCTTGTTACTTCGAAGGGTAGCACACACACCCTCTACCTCGGGTTCGGTCTATTTCTTTATCTCCCCATGAGTTGTATGTTTGCAACAATAGGGACAGAATTTTCTCAATTCCAATCGACTAGGCGTATTGTGTCGATTCTTTTGAGTAATATATCTGGAAACGCCCGACGATTCCTTATTAACACGGTTTCGTATACAACTGGTACATTCCAAAATAACTCTTACTCTAACATCTTTACCCTTTGCCATGAACCTCCCTTGAATTTTGGATTTACCCAACTCTTTGATTTTCGACCCGAAATCAAATTTCAAAAAATTTTGTTGTAATCAATAGAGTAATAAAAAGAATAAGTAATACAACAATTTATAACTATCAATTATTTTTTATCCTAGTACATATAGTATTTCATTTAAATATCTTGTATGATTTATTTAGTTTCCCTAGATCCCATTTATTTCTATTTTCTTAGGCCCTTTGAGTCTAACCCAAGTTTCACTGAGATTGAATCCACTTTTGTTTTTTCCTTTTATGTCCTTCTATATTTTGAAAATAGGAAAAAGAATAAAACAAAGAGAGGAAGAAGGATTAGTCACAGATAATTTATTATCTCACTAATCTTCTTCATCCCTTCCCATGTCAATAACTAGAATGAAAAAAACGGGAATGTCAACGCATCTGGGAATAAATGATTAATCTCTATCAATAGACCTGCTAAAGACCCGAACCATAGAGTACTTAGCACAGGTGCCACAGAGAGATATGTTTTTATATCTCGCATTGCAAAGTCTCCTTCTTTATTGTAATACATATATGATCAGATGTATATGTAGTTAAGGATCACTTGTATTAGTACGTGAAATCCCTAACAAAAATGGATATATACAACGACCCGGTAGATAAGATTTCCCTTTCCTTAAAACAGAAAAAGACGCCCTCTTCTTCCTGAGTATTACCGACAAATATTCATTTCTCTATCCGACGGATTTCATATGTAAATAATTCTTTTATTATATGTTATATGAGACCAAAAAGAACAAATTGCAAGAAAAAAAATTATTATAGGGGAGAAATAATGATGTGGAAAACAAGACAGGGATTCTCTACAATGACACTGTATACCAATTTAAAGGGATGTAGCGCAGCTTGGTAGCGCGTTTGTTTTGGGTACAAAATGTCACGGGTTCAAATCCTGTCATCCCTACCTATTACTTTTCCCGCGGACAGTAATTGAGATCGATCCTAATTGTACATACATTATGATACTATAGACATGCAAAGTTTATTGGGCCTACAAAGATAATACTTTTTTATGGTCTTATCTATTGTTAAAAAAGGCGCTCTTAGTTCAGTTCGGTAGAACGTGGGTCTCCAAAACCCGATGTCGTAGGTTCAAATCCTACAGAGCGTGATTCTGTTTTCGAATTACAATTAAATAACTCCACCAACTTAAAAAGAAACCTTAATTTGACCTCCTGTGAATTAAAAAAAAAGGAGGAGGTCAATCAAAAACGAGATGTTACTTAATCAAAGGTCTAACTGATCACCGCGTCTGTATTGTAAATATGCAGTTACGAATAATCCAGCCAAAGTAATAGGAATTAGACCTAACACGATTCCAAATAGTAAAACTTCAATCATTTCGGTTTGTTTGAAAGGGGAAAAAGAGAGGTAATATCTATTCTTAAATATAAATCCGAATAGATAAATGAATCTGAATGATCAAGAATTGACAATTGACACGGGAAGTCACTATAGAATACCTAGAACTATAATATCACAGAAAAAGTTTTTTCTTAATTGTTCATTCAATTCATTTCAAATAAGTCGTATCTTGCTCAGACCAATAAAAAGAGCGGGAGTTATAGTTGAAGCCGCCAGTAGAAAACCGAAATAACTAGTTAGAGTAGGCATAAAGGAGCTAAATAAGATACGTTCTTTTTATACATATGGTGATAAAACATTTACCTAAGTTTACATTACATAAAAAAATAAACTGAAAAAATCTGCTCTAATTAAAAGTTTTTGATTCATCAACATCAATCATTATAGAGACGGCACTAACAAAGAGAGGGTGACAGAAGTAGAAAAAAGACATTTCATAAAGTAAACTCTTTTTGAATCACTATGGAATCAAATCGAAAATCTTTTCCATTTTGATCATTTCTTTATAAATTGTATATAATAAAGTTTCCTTTTTGGAGCAAAGGACCTTATCACAACACCTTTCACCTCATAAAATGAAGTCGTAGGCTCTTTAATTGTACATAATATCTCACAAATGCTAAGAAAAAAGTATCGCACGATCGCTGGACTAAATAAGAGCTTTATTTAGGGACAACTCAATTCTAAGACTAGTCATCTTTTCCTTTTAGGTTCTACATGCCGCCTTTCCATATTAGGGAATCCCTCTCTTGTATCTAGGTCAAGAAGGAAAAGAACCTTTGACTGTAATACGACAATGGTTGTATCACGAATATTGATTGATTCTTCCTTTTTTTCTTTGGTCGAATACTATCTACTCCTATTATTGTACTACTAACCCATTCCTTGAACTGAAAGGATTCGAAGAAAAACCCATTCTATACAACCAAGAAAAGAGGTTTCTAGATTTCGCATCTAATAGAATTGTGTGAATATGATAACATCTTTCATTAATTATTAGAACCCAACCCGGCGGACTCAAGCTTTCCCAGATCTTCAGTTTCTAGCCCAAAGCTAGTAATGAAAAGAACCCTATACTACTACAGTACAGAAATTTTCGGTTGAATAGCACATCCTTATATATAAGGAACAAAAAAGGAAGAAAGAGTTTCTGTAACACTTCTTTTGGATACTGATTGAAATTGCGTTGCTGTGTCAGAAGAAGGGTAGCTATACTGATTCGGTATACTCTAAAGATGCCTTCGGTACACTATTGACGATCTAACAAAGATTAAAGATCCGTGGGTTTCCACTTACTGATCCCATCTTTCACGGAATCGATCCCCTTTGACTGTACAAGAATATGTGGAGCTCAGCATGTCTGGAAGCACGGGAGAACGCGCTTTTGGTGATATTATTACCAGTATTCGATACTGGGTCATTCATAGCATTACTATACCTTCCCTATTCATTGCGGGTTGGTTATTCGTCAGCACGGGTTTAGCTTACGATGTGTTTGGAAGCCCTCGGCCAAACGAGTATTTTACAGAGAGTCGACAAGGAATTCCATTAATAACTGGCCGTTTTGATCCTTTGGCACAACTCGATGAATTTAGTAGATCCTTTTAGGAGGCCCCAATGACTATAGATCGAACCTATCCAATTTTTACAGTACGATGGTTAGCTATTCACGGACTAGCTGTACCTACCGTTTCTTTTTTGGGGTCAATATCAGCAATGCAGTTCATCCAACGATAAACCTAACCCGAATTGAATTATAGAGCTATGACACAATCAAACCCGAACGAACAAAATGTTGAATTGAATCGTACCAGTCTTTACTGGGGGTTATTACTCATTTTTGTACTTGCTGTTTTATTTTCCAATTATTTCTTCAATTAAGAAAAAGAGAGAGAATAGTGCGAATTATCTATATCCCACTCGGAAGGATCTCATCTCAAAATTATCCATGGCTGTTTATGTCTCTAGCATGACCACTTGATGAAATGTGGAGGGAAGTGGGGTAAATGGCCGATACTACTGGAAGGATTCCTCTTTGGTTGATAGGTACTGTAGCCGGTATTCCTGTGATCGGTTCAATAGGTGTTTTCTTTTACGGTTCATATTCCGGGTTGGGTTCATCCCTGTAATATATAGTATGAACTGAGTTGTAGACAGTAAGATCTCAACGGGGCCTTACCCCTCGAATTAAAACAAAAGGGGTAAGGCCCCGTTGAGCTCTTACTTTTCCAACGAGATTTTTATTTATTTCATAACAAAAAAGTTTACAGTTAATACAAACATACTATTCTATTCGTATAAATGAAAAGAGGCCCTTATTGCTCCGATGTTTCAAATAGCTCTTTTTTTAAGATGATGCTTTTGGAGAATTAACTCTATTGATTGGATTCATAATACCTGTTCCTACATAGTATGTATTCGTCCGAAATAGGAAAAAAGAACGGGAATGAATCTATTTTCTGAATAACATACATAATATGGATTCCTATAGATGAGACATCATCCAAAGAATTTCTATACTAATAGAAGCTTACTCCATTTATTTTATTATCTCATCAAAGTTTTATTTTTTTTTAGAAGTTCATTAAATAAGTTCGAGTTACTCAACGAGCTACTCCAGACTCCACCCCCCCCTTTTTCTTGTCCACTACTTTTTAGAAATCCAAAGCGGCGAGGTTCCGATAAACTTAGAAAAAAAGTAATAGTACTTTTTACTTTTTAGGCGTAAGGGGATTAAGAATAATTTTTCTTTCGACACAAGAAAAGAAATTTTAACCCTTTTCTTGTGTCGAAGATTAGAAAGATAAAGAATCCCTCCTATAATAAATAGGTTTTCCTTTCATTTATTACTTGCTTTATATTCTCCTACCACTTATGTCAATTATCTACTCCTATTCGAATTTGATTCCCTTTTTCTATATGGAATAGGATACTTTTGATTTTATTTATTTCGTGGCATTTCAAATTTGACAATAGTGAGATAGTAACGCAACTCCTATTTGGATTGAAAAAGGGAGTTGGATTCACGTCAAATAACGAGTTCTTCACAATATAATACTAGTTTATTACTAGCGTGAAAAGTAAAAGCTAAATACTTCCCAATATCTGGTATAAAAACAAACAGTAGCAGCAAAGCAAGTAAACTAAATACTATTTTTAACCATACATAATTACATCTATCAACAAGAATTTGGTTTTTATTAACTTTATGTGTGTGTTAATAAATACGTGGACCTAAAAATTCATTTCAGACAATTGAACCTTCTCGAATTGTTTCTTTTTCAAAACCAAAAATATTTATGCTAGAATAACATATGCCAAGAAGAACAAAAGGCCTTGGACACGTGATGGATCTTGAAGTATTATTTTTGCGTCTCCCTGACCAAATCCACCCACATTGGGATTACTTGTTAGTGGATGATCAAGCTTGATAGATTCTCCTTCGGACACAAGAAGTTCCGGTCCTGGGGGTATAATATCGACCACTTGGTGACCTTTTTTTTTTTTTTGATAAGTCAAAAATGTATTGATAGATATCAAAAGTTACAAGAATAGTTAACAAGAAAAGAGGTTAGAAACCCCAAAAACTTGTAAACTAAAAGAAAAATTAACTTCTCCAAAAGCTAAAACAGCTCAGGAGACTCAATAACTAGAACAACATAAAACAAAGAAAAATCAAGTGTCACCACCCCCTCCTTTGTTCTTAATTTTCTTCTTTGGAGTCTCCATTCTTTTTGATTAATCTTGAAATTCCTTGAGAAACTCCTTCCGAAAAGATGAATCTTTCAAAAACATTTGTTGAGTATCAAATTTTGATATTGTACAAAAAACTTCATGCTCCTCTTTAGTTAACTGCATAGGATAGTAGCACTTCCAACATTTCCAACAGCACTGCCCTTATTGGGTTTTTGCAAAAGCCCACAATTTTCCTTGTTAACCATAACGCCTGAAGCTGCATTAGAAGCTGCATCATCACTGGTGTTGCTAGGCTCCAAATTATTACATGAAAGTTTATGTTGTTGCAGCAAAACATTGTGCTCAGCTATAAAGTTTCCAATCTTACGACCATGAGTTCTTCCTTGCTGCACTTTAAAACCCAAATCAGTATTTGATCATTTGGGTAATCCATGTGGTATATCTATCCCCTTTTCCATTGGAAATTCACCTCACTTCATTCCTTTAACAACCGAGGCCGCTTGAGATGCTGAAAACTCCTCATCCGAACTTGAATCACTTTCCTCATCACTAATAGCCTCGGTTAAACCTTCCTCATCCTGAAGTACTTTAAATTTATTTGTTGAAACCACTCCAGCCTTAGTTGTTTTCTTAACAGGAATTGATTTCTTAGCAGGCGCAGAAGTATACACTAAATCAGCATGCTTATCCCTCTCCAAATCCCCAGCTTCCTTATATAAATTAGCTTCAACTTGTGCACGGTCATCCTCCAGTTGTTTAGATGTATCCAAAGTAGAACATTCCTCATCATTTAACACAATTATAGTTGTTTCAGAATCATTAGACATTGAGACAGAATTTTGCATACCTGATTTTCTATGCTTTACCGGTTTCCAAACATGTTTTGTTGGATTCTCAACTTGTTTTGAAGACTCAGCAAGTAACTTCTGTTGATCAGCTCCCTTATAATGGTGTGATTTTGCTGACTTTTTGCACTCTTCATCAAAATGCCCAATTATATTACAAACTGAACAAAACTTTGGATAGTTAGGTATCTCAATATATTTCCAGAACTTCCTTCCTCCAGCTGAAAGACGAATACATTCTGGAATGTGTTTGAAAAAATGTATATCAACAAGCACAACAGCAAAATGGCCATACTCTAAATCAAGAGTTCTTTGATCAACCACTATAGGAGTACCTAGAACCTTCCCCATAGCCAAAAGCGATCTCTCTGTCCATAGCTCAACATGGAGACCTGAAAACCTAACCCACGTAGAAGCATGGGATGTTCTTTGCTTTTCAAGGTTAAACCCCGTATACCAATCTATCACCTTCAACTGATATTGGTTCACCAAACATTTTTATCCACGGATGAAATCCTTGTCTACCTCAGTTAATAATCTAACAATGAAGAATCCTTTGCTCATCGGAATGAAACTGCATTGATTGGAATAAAACTTCCACTGACCAATTAGGGTTTCTTTTACTTGACTGAATTTCAAGCCTGTAAAATCTAGTCTCGCAATGAGACTATGTTGAAAACGCTTACAACCCTCTTGAAAGTAATCTGATGGTATTTCTAGCGCCGGTTCCCCTTCAATAAGAGTAGGGTTTGGAAGAGTTGTTAAATCGATGGAGGTTGGATTTTGGGTTTGTCGTCCCTTCACCTTTTCAGCATAAGAAACAGATTTCACATGGCTTTGATTTTAGCTTGATGGAATGCTGGTAGAAACTACAACCATCATGAATCGATAGAGCAAATATTCAAGCTACAGGAAAGAAAAAAAAAAACCTAAAATCGCCTAAGAGAAAAAAACGAATTTTCTCTTTCCTCTCCTCATTTCCCCAAAAACCTTAAAATCGCATAAGAACTTTAGTTCGGCCACTTGGTGACTGTCTGACGTATCTGCTATGCTTATTTCATATCCCTTTTTTTTACGTACAATTTTACTTACTATACCTTCTGATGTAGCATTATAGACTGTATTGTTACTCTTACTCCTATCGGGATAAATCTGACCCCTACCTTTGTTCCCGCCTACATATATAGGATATTTTAAGAAGTGAACGTCTTTTTAATAGCGGGGTCTGGGGAAATACTAAGAAAGGTAATTTCACTATATTTCTGACCTGGAACAGGACCTATCACAAGAAGAACCTCAATATCCACATGCTTATTAGCTAAATGACAATTGGCACAGAAAATATGCCCAGTCACCTCTCGTGGATTTTCATAACCCTGCTGCGCAAAAATGGGATATGCATATGAAGTGGATGGCCAAGTTATTACATATAGCATGATCGATACAGAAATGGATCGAGCCATCTGCTCCTTTATCCGAGAAAAGATATTTCTTTTTTGCATGGTCCAATCATTGATCCCGAGAATTTCTACAATAAATTAGGTAGGTTACTAGTATAGTTCCCTATCCACGATTCTGCTATTGTAATGGAATAATTTTACTGGAATGGAATACAGGAAGAGTCTCTGGGATGGGTATAAATATAAAAGGTGAGTAAGATTTTGAATGCTTTGTTTGTGTATGTACAAACAAAGTAAAAAAATTATGATTTTATTAATATCGGCGAATCAGTCTTTAGTCATTCATTGAATGATAAATCACTACAAGTGACGGAGATACGCGATTTAAATAACGGAAAATCCAATATTTTAAAAGTGTATCTAGAATGACTGGGAAAGTGGAAACAAGACCAGATATAATTTGATCATTATGATCAAATCCAAAATCCTTGGAGATAGAGCCAATCATTAGTTCCCAACCATGAGGCGAATGGAATCCAATACATAAATCAGTTAATAAAAGAATAGAAAAAGCTTTTATTGTGTCACTTAAGTTATAGAGGAATTCTTTCACCCAAGAATTAAGAACGAGAAGTTCTTCATTACCTAGAATAGAATAACCACTTAGAATAGCGAAACATATTATATTTGTAGAGAAGTGAAAAATGCTATGAATATGACCTTCATTGTGCATCTTGACCAATTGTATCGTTTCTTTGTGGATTTCTATACGGATCTTTTGTATATGTGTCTCCGGGTACTCCTTTATAATTTCGTCCAAAAAGAAAAGTTCTTCTAATTCTATGAATTTTTCTAGAAGATTCTTTTATTTAATATAATTCAAAAACATTTCGGGTTGCCTAGTATTCCACCAATTTGTAACCCAGGATTCTAGATTTTTATTAAATGAGAGAGAAACCCACCAGGGTAAAAAGAAAATAGATGCAAGATATGTGAGGGTAGTGAATGTTTTCTTTTGTGGAATTTTGAATATGTAAATTACTAATGAAACAACCTCTTTCGTCGACTCTATCCGATCGAAAATTTCTATGAAGCATGAGTTCTATAAAATGAAGATTCCTTAGTTATGTTCCTTCCCCCCATGCTAAAAAACATTAATTCTTCGCAGTTCATTTAAAAATACTTCAATTGGTACGTGCAAGAAATAGGCCAATTCCGCCGCTTTTTGTTCAATTTCTCGTGGAGTCTGATTCTCATCAGTACGAGTCAAGGGAATGGCTCCCTGACCTCTGATTTCCATATAAAGGACATGACGAGGAAAAAGACCCTCTTTAATTTCGATTCTAATCGACTGGACATCTCTCATAAGGAATCGAAGGAAGATACGACGATTTATTCCAGGAAATCCCCAACGAAAAATGCACACTATTCCTTCTTTTCGATCGAATCGGTCATAACTACTACCTACATTCCACGAAATTGTGCACCATAAATAGGAGCTAATGAACAGACCCGCGATCTCATAGAAAGACATAACAATGCCTTTTGGAAAAAATAGGATTTCCTGAGACGGGAATAAGGATATCAGATTCCTACCAAGATAACTAGAAGTTCCAACCAATAAGAACCCTAGTGAACCTAAAGAATGATACAGGCCCAGCGGAAATTACTTGCATGTTACCCTATTTTTAAATTGGTTTATTCGGCAGCAGCAAATGCTAGTCACAATATGGGTTTCAAGGAAACAGATTTAATCATTAGTCAAGCCGAAGTCAACGAGGGGACTATCGTGAAAAAGTTAAAGCCTCGAGCTCGAGGACGTAGTTATCCGATCAAAAGACCCACCTGTCATATAACTATTGTATTGAAAGATATATCTAAAGATCAAGACTATTTCATATGGTTAAGAAAAACTGGATATGTATATATAGATAAATATACGGATGTTAGAGAGAGGTATCTATGTATGGTAGAGCACGAAAGACTAAAATGGGCTAATGAAGAAAGCGAAGAAGGCGAGGGTGTATGGGACAAAAAATAAATCCACTTGGTTTTAGACTTGGTACAACCCAAAAGCACCATTCCCTTTGGTTTGCACAACCAAAAAGTTATTCTGAGGGTCTACAGGAAGATCAAAAAATACGGGATTGTATCAAGAATTATGTACAAAAAAATATGAGAATATCTTCAGGTGTAGAGGGAATTGCGCGTATAGAGATTAAAAAAAGAATCGACTTGGTCCAGGTCATAATCTATATGGGATTTCCAAAATGGTTAATAGAGGGTAAACCGAGAGGAATTGAAGAATTACAGATCAATGTACAAAAAGGTTTTAATTCTGTGAACCGAAAACTCAACATTGCTATTACACGAATTGCAAAACCCTATGGAGACCCTAATATTCTTGCGGAATTTATAGCTGGGCAATTAAAAAATAGAGTTTCATTTCGAAAGGCAATGAAAAAAGCTATTGAATTAACTGAGCAAGCAGATACAAAAGGAATTCAAGTACAAATTGCAGGACGTATTGACGGAAAAGAAATAGCACGTGTCGAATGGATCAGAGAAGGTAGGGTTCCCCTACAAACCATTCGAGCTAAAATTGATTATTGTTCGTATACAGTTCGGACTATTTATGGGGTATTAGGCATAAAAATTTGGATATTTGCAGACGAGAAATAATCAAAGATTTCTTCTTTTACTTTTCTATCTAGCACAGGACAAAAAAACAAAACCTTTCATTTTTTTTCCCTTTAATCTAAAATGATCAATTTCAAATCTTTTAATTCTATAGGGTTAAATAAAAATTAGATTTACCCTTTGGTATAATTGCTATGCTTAGTGTGTGACTCGTTGGTTTTTTTAGTTTAGATTAGATTAAAAAAGGAAAGGACGGTCCCCTAGTCTGAACTAAGAACTATGTAACTAATAACCAGCTCATTGCTTCGTATTATCGGGATCCAAAGAAACAGTCAATATATGATGTATTGATCATATCGTTGTAGCAACTGAAATCTTTTTAATATTACATATACATAAAATAAAAACCAATCTGATCGTGGATTGTGATATGAAATAAAAAAAAAAGGATGTGGATAAATGGAAGGGGGAGAGAAAGAGAGAAGGAGAATATCAACGATATATTATTCCAATATGTATGGTCTATGAATAATCTCATACAAAGGCAGTGTAATAAAGCATCAATATGGATTCGGCCATAATCATAATTAATCATTAAATGAATCCGGTTCATAGGAAAAATAAATACAAATAAAAGAGAGCTTCGAGTCAATAAAGACTGAGTAGATTGACTCAGAAACAACAAATTGAATTAGGAGCTCCGTTGCAGAGTTCAGGCCTAGCCATTAACCAAGAAGTGATGGGAACGACGGAACCTATGACTGCAGAAGATTCCATTGAAAACGAATCCTAATGATTCATTAGGTGGGATGGCGGAAAGAACCAGGAACCTATTCCTTTTTTTCTGAGAGGTCAAGGACTGACCCTACGAATTAAACAGATATTGAAAGAGTTAATATTCGCCCGCGAAGGCCTTATTGGATTGCTAAGTTTTTTGGATTCAATAAAGGTCAAAATAAAGATTCGTAAAAAAATTATATATTCTAGAGGTATATTTCCAGTTGTAGATAAAACCCAAGATATATAAATTTTTACGTGACAGATTAGATCTCAAAAAATCCTATGATTCAGTCGATTATAAATTCAATACATATTCGTAATATTATGGAATCATTTCATTCGCGAGGAGCTGGATGAGAAGAAACTCTCATGTCCGGTTCTGCAGTAGAGATGGAATTGAGAATAACAAACAACCATCAACTATAACCCCAAAAGAACCAAATTCCGTAAACAACATAGAGGAAGAATGAAGGGAATATCTTACCGAGGCAATCATATTAGTTTCGGTAGATATGCTCTTCAGGCACTTGAACCCGCCTGGATCACATCTAGACAAATAGAAGCAGGGCGACGAGCAATGACACGATATGCGCGTCGTGGTGGAAAAATATGGGTACGTATATTTCCAGACAAACCTGTTACATTAAGACCTACGGAAACTCGTATGGGCTCGGGGAAGGGATCTCCTGAATATTGGGTATCTGTCGTTAAACCGGGTCGAATACTTTATGAAATGGGTGGAGTATCAGAAATTGTAGCCAGAGAAGCTATTTCAATCGCTGCGTCCAAAATGCCTATACGAACTCAATTCCTTTTTGCAGAATAGGGATGTGCAACCAAAGGAAAGGAGTCTTTTTGATAAAAAAACAAAAAACCGCAGGCCTTTTTTTTCTGGACAAAAAATATTTCTTTCTTTTTTTGCCCTTTCTTTGCATTGAAAGAAACGATAAAAAAATAATGATATGATTCAACCTCAAACCCTTTTAAATGTAGCGGACAACAGTGGGGCTCGAAAATTGATGTGTATTCGAATCATAGGAGCTAGTAATCGTCGATATGCTCATATTGGTGACGTTATTGTTGCTGTAATCAAAGAAGCAGTGCCCAATATGCCTCTAGAAAGATCAGAGGTGATCAGAGCTGTAATTGTACGTACATGTAAAGAACTTAAACGTGACAACGGTATGATAATACGATATGATGACAATGCCGCAGTTGTCATTGATCAAGAAGGAAATCCAAAAGGAACTCGGGTTTTTGGTGCGATCGCTCGGGAATTGAGACAGTTGAATTTTACTAAAATAGTCTCATTAGCTCCTGAGGTATTATAAATACTATATAGAATAAAGACTAATAGACAAGCCCGTGATATGATAGAGTAGGGTCTTGGGAATGGATTAAATTAATTTAGTAGATTATGTATCACGTATATCCCTTAACTTTAGAATTAAAAAAAAAAAATGAGCATGTTGATTATATTAAAACTCGGAGGCACCAATAATTATAGTTCATCATGGGTAGGGACACAATTGCTGACATAATAACTTCTATACGAAATGCTGACATGGATAAAAAAGGAACGGTTCGAATAGCATCTACTAATATTACCGAAAACATTGTGAAAATACTTCTACGAGAAGGCTTTATCGAAAACGTGAGAAAACATCGAGAAAGCAACAAAAATTTCTTGGTTTTAACCCTTCGACATAGAAGGAATAGGAAAGGGCCATATAGAACTATTTTAAAACGTATCAGCCGGCCTGGTCTACGAATCTATTCCAACTCTCAACGAATTCCTAGGATTTTAGGAGGAATGGGTATTGTTATTCTTTCTACTTCTCGAGGTATAATGACAGACCGAGAAGCTCGGCTAGAAGGAATCGGAGGAGAAATCTTGTGTTATATATGGTGATCCTTCTGATATCTGAATTGATTTGGTAACTTCCTATATTGTGAAAAAAGAAAAAGAGGAAGGACTGGTTGCCTAATATCACTCCTCCTCCATTAGTTGATACTTCAAAGGGGTTACCTGAAATGAAAGAACAAAAATGGATTCATGAAGGTTTAATTACTGAATCACTTCCCAATGGCATGTTCCGGGTTCGCTTAGATAATGAAGATCTGATTCTAGGTTATGTTTCAGGAAGGATCCGACGTAGTTTTATACGGATACTACCAGGAGATAAAGTCAAAATCGAAGTAAGTCGTTATGATTCAACAAGGGGACGTATAATTTATAGACTCCGAAATAAAGATTCGAACGATTAGGTGTTTTTTTTATACATTATTTTTGTGGGGATACAACTCGAGGTTAAAAATTCCAAGAGACTTATTTTCTTCCAAGGAGTAGATTCGGAATTAAGGTAAGGAATGACAAATATGAAAATAAGAGCCTCTGTTCGTAAAATTTGTGAAAAATGTCGACTGATTCGCCGGCGGGGACGAATTATAGTAATTTGTTCCAACCCGAGACATAAACAGAGACAAGGATAATCCTTCGAAAAAAGGACCCAATGTACAAATAAAATGAAGGATCTGTTTTAACCTGAAATGGATATATCCGTATATCTCTGACTCATATTGATGAGATGATAAAAGATGGCAAAACCTATACCAAGAGTTGGTTCACGTAGGAATGGACGTATTAGTTCACGTAAGACTGGACGTAGAATACCAAAAGGAGTTATTCATGTTCAAGCAAGTTTCAACAATACCATTGTAACGGTTACAGATGTACGGGGTCGGGTGGTTTCTTGGTCCTCCGCCGGTACTTGTGGATTCAGGGGCACAAGAAGAGGGACACCGTTTGCTGCCCAAACCGCAGCAGGAAATGCTATTCGTACAGTAGTTGATCAGGGTATGCAACGAGCAGAAGTCATGATAAAAGGTCCTGGTCTCGGAAGAGATGCAGCATTACGAGCCATTCGTAGAAGTGGTATACTATTAAGTTTCGTACGGGATGTAACCCCTATGCCACATAATGGATGTAGACCTCCTAAAAAAAGACGTGTGTAGAAATAAGAATGGAACTGATTTCAAGAGAAAAAAATGATTCAATAATCTGATCAAAAAAAATTACTATGCTTCGAGAGGAAGTAGCAGTATCTACTCGGACACTACAATGGAAGTGTGTTGAATCTAGAGCAGACAGTAAGCGTCTTTATTATGGCCGTTTTATTTTGTCTCCGCTTCTGAAGGGTCAAGCCGATACAATAGGCATCGCGATGCGAAGGGCTTTGCTTGGAGAAATAGAAGGAACATGTATCACACGTGCAAAATTTGACAAAATACCACATGAGTATTCTACTATAGTAGGTATTGAAGAATCCGTACATGAAATTTTAATGAATTTGAAAGAAATTGTATTAAGAAGTAATCTGTATGGAACTCGCGACGCATCCATTTGCGTCAGGGGTCCTGGATACGTAACTGCTCAAGACATCATCTTACCACCTTCTGTGGAAATTGTTGATACTACACAGCATATAGCTAGCCTAACGGAACCCATGGATTTGTGTATTGGACTACAAATCGAGAGGAATCGTGGATATCGTATGAAAACACCAAATAATACACAAGATGGAAGTTTTACTATAGATGCAGTATTCATGCCTGTTCGAAATGCGAATCATAGTATTCATTCTTATGGGAATGGAAATGAAAAAAAAAGAAATACTTTTTCTAGAAATATGGACGAATGGAAGTTTAACTCCTAAAGAAGCACTTCACGAGGCTTCCCGTAATTTGATCGATTTATTTATACCCTTTCTACATGCGGAAGAACGTGACACATATTTAGAGGACAATCAAAACATAGTTACTATACCCTTTTTTACCTTTCAGAATAAATTGGATAAACTAAGCAAAAGCAAAAAAGATATAGCATTGAAATGTATTTTTATTGACCAATTAGAATTGTCTCCCAGGATTTATAATTGTCTCAAAAGGTCCAATATATATACATTATTAGACCTTTTGAATAAGAGTAAAGAAGATCTTATGAAAATAGATCATTTTCGCATAGAAGATGTAAAACAGATATTAGATATTCTACAAAAGCGTTTCGCAATTTATTTACCAAAGAACAAGTTTTCTTTTTTGAATCCATTGGAATGATTTCATCCTTTTTAGAAATAAAAAAGGTTTTGGGTCTTCAGTAGGATACATATATTTTGGGTAAATCTAGAATTTCATTAAATAGGTGTATCTAGGGAATAGTCGCTTCAAAGCAAAGTGAATCCTCCCTAGATACACACGTCGTTTTTTTATTTCTATTTCACGGTTGAGTCAATTTAAAAAAGACCTAAAGTTAAAGATTTATCAATAGGTAATGTTGCTCCAATACCCAACCAAAGAGCTACTGCGGTCCCAATCAAAAAGACGGTTGTAGCTACTGGACGACGAAACGGGTTTTGGAATTTATTAACATTCTCCAAAAAAGGTACTGTCAATAATCCCGCCGGTACTGAAACCATTAAAAGAACCCCCAACAATTTATTTGGTACTGTGCGAAGTATTTGAAATACGGGAAAGAAGTACCATTCGGGTAATATTTCCAAAGGAGTAGCAAACGGATCTGCAGGTTCGCCAATCATTGACGGTTCTAGAACCGCTAAACCTACGTTACATGCAATAGTACCTAGAATTACTACTGGAAAAATATATAAAAGATCATTAGGCCATGCGGGTTCTCCATAATAATTATGGCCCATCCCTTTTGCCAATTTGGCTCTTAATACAGGATCATTCAAGTCAGGTTTTTTTGTTATTGGGATAGGTGAATTCGTATGGATCCATCCCCCGAAGGAACCGGACATGATAATTTTTCATCATCCGGCTCGAGCAAGAATCAAAGGAGTAAAATGGATCTATATAAAATCTATATGTCATCCATATCCACACATATATGACTCTATGTAAGAGTAAGAAAAGATTTACCGGATGCAATTTTCCGGAGTTGCAACTACCCATTGCAAAGAATTCAGTTCTTACTTGTAAATGCCCAATACCCAAGTAGGCTTAAAAATTTGATCATGATCAAGTGCGTTTTGGGTCGTCTCATACCTTGCAATTTTTTCTCCCAAAAATATTTCGAGTCTTCTTACATACAAAGGATTTACTTGTTACTAATATAGTCTAGCCTCTTTTCTTCTTTAGATCCCTTGTTTCACTCCGATAGTATTATAGATGAAATCGATGCAAAGGAAATGAATGCATTTCCATACTATTAAGTAAGTTCAATTGATAGAACATAAGCTTGATCATACCACATCACTTATTCTATTGGATCTTACGGAGCCTGGTGATGCACGACATTATTCGTCTCTGATCATAGAAAAAATTATCCTCAAGCGAACCAGCCTATCTTCTGTATGGGGCGTACGCAGTGGTTGGAACAGAGACACATTTGGTTGTCAATTCCAATGTGGCAGA
>JAJJWX010000338.1:0-33957 GCA_023529315.1 Papaver bracteatum
TAGGGACACCTAGGGGTTTAAAGGCTTGTTGCACATGCTAAGTGCAATCGGGTCCTCAACGACAGAGATTTGTTTTGTTTTAGGTTAGGTAGTTTGCTCGAGGACTAGCAAAAGCCAAGTGTGGGGGAATTTGATAAGCACATATTTCACATCTATTTAAGTGTTAATTCCATGCTAGTATTTGTTGGTTTTCTTGCATATTATTGTGTGTTACGGTTGTTTTCTCTTATTTGTGTGTTATTAGGTGAATAATCCAAAAAGAAGTGAATTTGAGCTCAGTTGTGCAATAAAAGAAGCTAGCCAAGAGTGAAGAAGGGCCAAAGACCAAATGTAACTCGTTAAAATACAATATTTCTACTTTTCATACTGTAGATGACGAGAAGGGGAAGCGAACGGCGAAAGAACGGAGTCATTCTTGAGTTCGTATGAAGAAGTTATGGGCAAAATAAGAATGAACTTGGAATTAAAGCATCGGTCTTCCGGGGTGACGGTTGAATGGGAATCTCTTGTTAAGGGGCACCCTCACTGTCCGTTAAGGGACACCTTCCTGTTAAGGGGTAGTCAGTTCAAGGGAAGTGCTAAAGGAGTCCGGTCTATTACTTAAGGGTTGTAAAACTCGAATATTGTTAATGGCACCTGCAATACTGATAAGGGGCCGCCATCATCTTCTTCACTTTCACGACCATTCATGGTTGATACCATGGCAGAGGTAGTACTGTTGCTCGAGATCGATGGAGTTACTGCTGTCAACATAGGATACAATGGGCAGGGCAGTGAAGAGAACGTAATGGACAACGTTGCTGTCATGGAGAGAGATCGAGCTGGATTTTGGCAGTTGGCAGCTCAACAGAGAAGTCAGTGGAACTCGACGGTGATGGTGGCTGTTAAAGTTTTGAATGGCTTGCATTGACGAGCCAGAGTTAAAACTCAAGGCTGTTGGCAGTGATGTGAAGCTCAGGGAGGTGCTGCGTTAGAGCTCGAGCTTGGAAGTCTGTTCGAGATGATGAGAAGACAAGCTCATTGTTGTCATGGCCGTGAGCAATGGAACAGTAAAGAGAAAAATTAACGATGGCAGTATTGGACGGAGTTGAAGTTCGACAGTCGCTGATGAACGTGATAGGGCATGAATGGTCGGAAAGGAAGTTGTTGTTGAGATGACGGAGCTCAGTGCGATGGAGAGAGCGTGAGATGGGGCCATTCAACTTCTATCACATGCAATAAAGAAATGATGAGAAAACTGCCCACCACATGGAGCTGTTGGCTGTCTTTCTTTTACCAAGTTCAACACGGAAATAACTGCAAGAGAAGCACATGCGCATTCTCTCCGAAAGCAGAAAGCAGAGTAAAAGAAAGAAAAAGAAATGTGAAGAAATAGAGCGTGAGGAGCTGAGCTCGAGTTGGAAAAGATGAAAAATATGTCAGTCAAAGAAGCACATGCGACCCGCAATTGATAAAAAACAACAGAGAAAGTAGCATTCAACGCGTACTTCACGGAAGAAAGAAAAGAAAGGAATAAAAAAATTAAAAAGCATGCGCAGCGAAAAGTTAGAAAATGTGTCGAATCCTTTGGTATAAATAGGGGTCGAATGACCACATCTCATAAAACACCTCTCCTTCTACTCTTCTTCTCTCGAGTTCTTCTTCTTCTAATTCTTTCATTTTTAGCTATACTTTAATTCTACTTCTTTATTTACTTATTTGCTAGTATTTTAAATTATGAATAACTAAAACTCTCTTTGATTAAGGGCGATTTCGAAGCCCGAAATATGAATCTATATTTGATATGAAATAACTTATTCTATTGCATTTATTTATGTTATTGATTGATTTTCTACTATGCTATTATTGTTTATGGATTATTTGTTAAGGGTTTAAGTTCGAAATTGAATCATTAATTCTTAATCTATTTGCTAGTTTAGATTTTCTTCGACCCGTAATTGTCTAGAAATATAAAAGCAAGTAGCAATATATGGGTACTGATGATGGGACTTTGTTAAGTGCCCGTATGTAGAAATCAACACTAGTAGGTGATTCATGCTTTTGAGTTCATCACTAGGAGCAACCTTATCTCACAAAACTTAGAGCATTTGTTTAAGTCACACCTAGTAAGCGTACCTCTAGGAAACTTTGCAAGTAGGAACCGGTAGTCGAGCGCTTCCGTATCCGGTGAGCTTAGGAGATAATAACGGAATAGTTGAGCGTACTAATTATTCTAGGGTTGTTAGTAACATGATAATGCAAAGAACTTGGATATATATCAATTTGGTTTGTATTCCGTGGTCTAGAATGAACCTTTAATCAATTCCATCTCATTTTTGAATACAATTTACAATTCTCAGAATTTCCACAACAAAATCATCTTTGCTAAGAGTATTTGCATAACAACTTAGACTTCATACCTCCCTTGGGACGATCCTACATACAATATATTACTTGCTAGTTAAAGAGAAGTAGAGAAATTTATTTTTGCGAGTTCGACGCCTCGTCAAAATTGGCGCCATTGCCAGGGAGGCAGTGGCGAGTTTAGTTGTTATTTTTATTCTTAGTTTATATTTTTGCTTTTGGTTACAATTTCAGTTTACTTATTCAATCCTTAAGAATCTGATTTTTAGGTACGATTTCTTTGGTGAATGCGTGGAGAGGGCAGACCAAGTCCTATTGGTATACGTCTTCGTTCAGGCACTTTACTAAAAGATTTTATTCGAGCAATCAACACTGCACTTCCTCCTAGTTCTACACCAAGTGAATTCTCGGACTCAGACAAAGAGGAAGACAACAAAATGGGAGCTCAACCGCCTGCTCCAAGAACACTCAAGGAGCTCACTTCTCCAAACCTTGATCAACAGCCTTTATGTATTCAGCTGAATGGAAACATTGAGTTGAAGCCGCAATTGATTAACTTGCTGCCCAAATTCAAAGGTTTATCGGGATAAGATCCTAACCATCACTTACAACAATTCCATCATGTTGTAACTAGTATGAAGCAAGCAACTGCAGATGCGGATATGGCTATGATGACAGCTTTTCATTTTTCCATTTTAGATACTGCAGGAGAGTGGTTCTTTTGCTTACCCGCCGGAAGCATAACAACATGGAATGGGATGAAGAAATTGTTCCTTGAGAAGTACTTTCCAGCATCAAAAGTGGCTGTATTTGCAAGGAGATTTGTGGTGTTAGGAAAATGTCGGGAGAGACTCTCTATGAGTATTGGGAGCGCTACAAGAAGCTTCTAGCTAGCTATCCACACCACCAAATCAGCGATCAACTTGTGATTCAATATTTCTATGAGGGGTTTCTTTCCAATGAAAGACATTTGATCGATGCCGCAAGTGGTGGTGCACTTACCAACAAGACCATTGCGGAAGCTACAAGTTTGTTAGAGAACATGGCTACAAATACACAACAATTCTTCACTAGAGATGAATCAGCGGTAAGGAAGGTGAATGAAGTTGGCAATTCTTCACACTTAGAACAGAGGATGGGTAACATGGAGAGGATGATGCATCAAATAGCTGTGGCGGTCATACCATCATCATCATATAACGAAGATGTTGAGCAAGCAAGTGTCATGTACCAAAATCAGCCAAGGCCGAGGTATGATCCGTATTCTAGCACATACAATCCGGGTTGGCGAGATCATCCCAATTTCAGCTACGCTAACAAGCAAGCTGCAGCAAATCCTACTTTCAATCAACAAGGTGGATACCAATTATTGCAAAAGCCACGTCAAGAAACTCAAGGCACGAGTATAGATGACAAGTTGAATCTCATTCTCAACACAATGGTGCAAGATAAGCAAAAATCAGAGATGGATATGAAGGACATCCGAACACAAATGGGTCAATTAGCTACTGCCGTGAGCAAATTAGAAGCACAAGCAGAGGGAAAACTTCCTTCGCAAGTAGTAAATCACAAGGAGAATGCCAATGCTATTGAGTTACGAAGTGAGAACCAAGTAGAGAAAACAGAAACATCACTGGTGTCCCATGAACCTGATTTGGAGAAAGAAGAAGGTGAAACATCCCCTAAAAAGGCTGACCCGGTAACAAATTCTAACTTTAAAACTTGTGTTTCTACTTATGTTACTCCACCTCCTTTTCCTAGCAGGTTTTCAAAGTCGAACAAGGAGACATTGTACCAAGAGATTTTGGAAATCTTTAAAAAGATTGAAGTGAACATCCCACTCATTGAGGCAATAAGGCAAGTTCCACGTTGGGCAAAGTTCTTGAAGGAATTGTGCACTAACAAGCACAAATTGACCGGTAACGAGGTGATGAGTGTGGGGGAAAATGCTTCAGAATATCTTCAAAAGAAACTCCCACCTAAGTTGAAAGACCCCGGTAGTTTCACTATACCATGTACTATTGGTAAAATCAGGTTTGAACGTGTTATGCTAGATTTAGGAGCATCCATTAATGTTATGCCTGCCTCCATTTATGAATCATTGAAACTTGGACCTCTTAAAAATACCAGTATTGTTATACAACTTGCTGATAGGTCTAATTCTTACCCGAAAGAGGTTATTGAAGATGTTTTGGTGCAGGTTAATCAACTCATATTTCCGGCATATTTCTATGTTCTTGACATGATGGATGATTATTCACCATCAACTACCCCCTTGTTGTTGGGTAGACCATTCATGAGAACCGCTAGAACGAAGATTGATGTTTTCAAGGGCGCTTTAACTATGGAATTTGATGATGAGATCATAAGTTTCAATATCTTTGAGGCTATGAGATATCCTAGTGATGTGCATTAATGTTTTTCTATTGATGTTATTGATTCTCTAGCTCAAAAGATGTTTGAATTAAATGGTGATGATGCTTTAGAAAACACCATAGTGGAAGGTTTAGGTTATGGAAAATACAAAGACATTGAAAGTGAATTGTCTATTTGTGATGAGCTTAAAGAGGCTATTTTATCTCTTAACTCATTACAAGAAGTTCCACCAAAGTATAATGCGTCTTATGTTTCTTTGCCTATTACTAATGAAAAACTTTTACCCTCAATTGCGCAGGCACCTATTCTTGAATTGAAACCTCTTCTGGATCACCTTAAATACGTATATTTAGGTGACAATGAAGAGTTACCGGTGATCATTGCCAACAACCTTACTGAGGTGCAAGAGGAGAAACTTGTGTGAGTGCTAAGAGAGTACAAGTCTGCCATTGGGTGGACTATTTCCGATATCAAAGGAATCAGTCCTTCAACATGTATGCACCGAATACTTCTTTAGGAAGGGGCATAACCAACAAGAGAAGCTCAACGTCGCTTGAACCCTCCAATGATGGAAGTAGTCAAGAAAGAAATCCTGAAGTTGTTGGATGCCGGGATTATCTATCCCATATCCGATAGCAAATGGGTGAGCCCGATTCAAGTCGTTCCAAAGAAGTCTGGTATCACGGTGGTGAAAAATGAAGATAATGACTTGGTTCCAACTAGAATCCAGACCGGTTGGAGAGTTTGCATTGACTACCGAAAGCTCAACTCTACCACTCGAAATGACCATTTTCCTTTACCATTCATTGATCAAATGCTTAAAAGGTTGGCTAGACGTGCTTACTATTGCTTCCTTGATGGTTTTCAGGTTATAACCAGCTTGTAATAGCTCCGGAAGATCAAGAAAAGACGACGTTTACTTGTCTTTTTGGCACTTTTGCGTATAGACGTATGCCATTTGGCTTGTGCAATGCTCCAGCCACTTTTCAACGTTGTATGGTAAGCATATTCTCAGATTATGTGTAAAGCATCATAGAAGTGTTTATGGATGATTTTAGTGTGTATGGTGATTCTTTTGACAAATGCTTAGATAACCTTGCACTTATTCTTAAACGATGTGTAGAAACTAATCTTGTGCTTAATTGGGAAAAATGTCACTTTATGGCCACTCATGGGATTGTGCTAGGCCATGTTGTATCTTCTAAAGGGTTAAAAGTTGACAAGGCTAAGATAGATTTGATTCGGAACTTACAATACCCCACAAATGTGAGGGATGTTCGCTCTTTTCTTGGTCATGCAGGATTTTATAGGAGATTCATCAAGGATTTCTCCAAGATTGCAATGCCCCTGTGTAGACTTTTGCAAAAAGATGTGGCCTTTGATTGTGACAAGGAGTGCAAGGAATCCTTTGATACCTTGAAAGAGTTATTGACTACCGCACCAATTATCAAACCACCCGACTGGAGCAAGCCATTTGAGTTGATGTGCGATGCAAGTGATTATGCCGTTGGAGCCGTGTTAGGACAGCGAGATGGTAAAGTTCCATATGCCATTTATTATGCTTCTAGAACTCTCAACGGAGCACAAATCAACTACTCTACAACTGAAAAGGAGCTTTTGGCCATAGTGTTTGCACTCGAGAAGTTTAGATCTTATTTAGTGGGTACAAAGGTGGTTGTTTTCTCCGACCATGCTGCACTTCGATACTTGCTAACGAAGAAGGATGCTAAGCCAAGGCTCATAAGGTGGATACTCCTTCTTCAAGAGTTCAACATGCAAATCAAAGACAAGAAGGGCAGCGAGAATACTGTAGCAGATTGGTTGTGTCCGAAGAAGCGATTCCTTTGCATGATAGATTCCTGGATGAGCAACTCCTTGCGGTTGGTGGCACAACTCCATGGTACGCTGATATTGTTAACTTCTTGGTGACGGGTCAAGTACCTAGTTCCATGTCTACATTCCAAAAACACAAGCTCAAGAAGATTGCCAAGCAATATATATGGGATGAACCTTATTTGTGGAAGCATTGCTATGATCAAATGATCCGCAGGTGCGTACTTGAATCCGAGTTCCAATCAATTCTGAATTTTTGTCACTCATATGCTTGTGGTGGCCATTTAGGAGCCAAGATGACAGCCCTCAAGGTTCTCGAAAGTGGTTTTTATTGGCCTACATTGTTTAAGGATGCATTTTTATTTTTTAAGGCTTGTGATAGGTGTCAAAGGACAGGCAACCTTGGTGCTAGAAACCAAATGCTGCAAACACCAATTCTCGATGTTGAGATTTTTGATGTTTGGGGTATAGACTTTATGGGGCCTTTTATGAATTCCAATGGGAAATTTTTTATACTTCTTGCTGTAGATTATGTTTCTAAGTGGGTGGAAGCTAAAGCCACTCCTACCAATGATTCTCATGTTGTTTGTGAGTTTGTGAAGGAACATATCTTTTCTAGGTTTGGAACACCTCGAATGGTGATTAGTGATGGAGGCTCGCACTTCAAGAGATCCTTCCACGCTCTTCTAAATAAGTACAACATTTCTCATAAAGTTGGCACACCGTATCACCCACAAACGAGTGGTCAAGCTGAAATTTCCAACCGGGAGATTAAGTCCATCTTAGAGAAGACGGTGAACGTTACAAGGAAGTATTGGAGTTATAGACTCAATGATGCTTTGTGGGCGTATAGGAAAGCTTATAAGACACCCATCGGTATGTCTCCTTTTAGGATTGTCTATGGCAAACCTTGCCATCTTCCCGTCGAACTTGAACACAAAGCTTATTGGGCTATCAAGGTATGTAATATGGAATTAGATGCAGCTGGTGAACATAGGAAACTTCAGCTCAATGAGTTAGAAGAGATACGAAATGATGCATATGAAAGTTCACGCATTTATAAAGAAAAGACCAAGGCTTTCCATGATAAAATGATTTCCCGAAAGAGTTTTGAAGTAGGGAAGAAAGTACTTTTATTCCATTCTCGTCTTAAATTGTTTCCGGGTAAACTTAGGTCCAGATGGGTTGGACCATTTGTTGTTACTAATGTGTTTGCGCATAGTGCAGTTAAGATTACTAGTCCCAAAACAAGGCTGATTTCCAAGGTTAACGGCCATCGCTTGAAACCATACTATGAGCAGTTTGTGATGGAGAATCAGGATATGATCACATTGAGTGATCCACTCCCTCTGGAGGAGTAATTGGAGCTGAACGTCAGGCTTAGGACAATAAACTAAGCGCTGAATGGGAGGAAACCCACTGGTATTGTATTTTCTATCTTTATCTTTTGTTTTTCATATCATATTTAAATTTCCCACCTTATTTTACTTTGGACGAGTCAATTACATTGAGGACAATGTAAAGTTCAAGTGTGGGGGAGTGTTTCCATATTTTGCATATAGAGTTTTTAGCATTTTTGAGTCAATTTTTTCAAATTTTTGTAAATATTTGCATAAAAAATAAAAACCTTCAACTTGTAGAGATTTTAGAGTCACTAGCATACTTCTAGGTATGTTTACATAGAGAATTCTGACCGACATAACTGAACTTGGAAGTGTTAGGGAACTCGTTCGGATTTATTACGAATTGGAGTGTTAAATAATGGATTTAATCACGCCAGTGATGCAAATTAGGATCAGAGAGAAATGCATTATTAGAGTTGCTGAACAATCATTAGTGGAGACTACCTTTTTTCAAATCAACAGAGGCACCAGACCAAAATTTTTTTGTAGCTGACTAAAGAGATTTCTTTTGAGTGTGTGTCACCGTACATAAATTCCGGGTAGAATGGTGAGCTACCCAACTTCACACCATTTTCAGCACTATTTTTGATCTCTTGAGTGCTAATTTTGTCAATCATGAGGATGACGTCTATAGATGAAAACCTCCTTCTTGTAGTTTGATTTTCAGTTAGCACCATTCTCTCTCGCCAACAAAAGGTCCATAGAAACACCCATCATCATCATCAACAAAGGAGCGACATCAAAATCTACAAGGAAAGTTGAAGACGTTTCAGGTTTATAAGCAACAATTCAATGAAGAGCAAAATTCATATCCAAGTAATGCAACATACAATGAGCATAATTCTATATCAAAGTATGAAGACTTATTTACAAGAGCAGAGAAAATCAAAAAGATGAGAGTTATTGAAGTTTATGATACGAAGACAATACAAGTTGTGAAAATCAAAATGGTAAAGTACTTCTTTCATGGCCATGAAAATTCAATTTAATTTTTAATTATAGTTGCAATCTTTTTAATAAAAAAGAAAAAAAAATACAAATACAAAAAATAAAAATAAATAATAATAATAATAAAAGCCATGTGTGGCATCCTTTTTATAAAAAAAATACAAAATACAAAAAACAAAAAATACAAAAAATACAAAAATACAAAAATATTTGCATTTAGGATTTATTTCATCAATAAAGCCATGAGGAAGAAAAATCTATAAAAAAGTTTCAAGCAATAAGAAAATAGAGGAAAAGAGTTACAAATTGTCAAAATTTTATGAAGTTCAAAAGTTTATCATCAATAGTTGAAGACCGAAGACGAAGACCAAGAAAATGAAGAAGACGAGCTGAATACTACGTTTCTATTGGATGCTGTGAGAGTGGTGTTATCATCATTGCAATCAGATGTGAAGGTGGTAAGTACTCTCATCCTTTCTATACTGGTTGATTTCCTTTCTTAGAGATCATCAGAAAAAGTATTTTGTTTCCCACGATTTTGTGGGGTCTCCAGAAATAATTCGGAAGGTTTCCTTCCCACCATTCAACGTGTGTAGGAGTTCTCTCTTTATTCCTACCTGCACACATGTGAGACCCATAAAAAAGCTATCTTATTGAGTGCAATTATCATAAAATCCTTTTATGTAAGGCAGAAGTCGAGGCGAAATGCTTATTGGTCGCTCTCAAACACGCATTTTCTCATTATGGTGTGATTATTTCTCACTCAAAATTTAAAGAATGAGAATATGTTCTTTGGTATTTCTAACTTCTTATTACTAGCATGCAGAAACTCTATGTCCTCATAACTCTTTGGATGCTTGGGACGCTGGAACGCTTTGAAGTTGGAGTAGGTTTTGTGGGTATACCTCTCGTAAGCCCTCACGAGACTATAACTCGTCCACTAGGGACACCTAGGGGTTTAAAGGCTTGTTGCACATGCTAAGTGCAATCGGGTCCTCAACGACAGAGATTTGTTTTGTTTTAGGTTAGGTAGTTTGCTCGAGGACTAGCAAAAGCCAAGTGTGGGGGAATTTGATAAGCACATATTTCACATCTATTTAAGTGTTAATTCCATGCTAGTATTTGTTGGTTTTCTTGCATATTATTGTGTGTTACGGTTGTTTTCTCTTATTTGTGTGTTATTAGGTGAATAATCCAAAAAGAAGTGAATTTGAGCTCAGTTGTGCAATAAAAGAAGCTAGCCAAGAGTGAAGAAGGGCCAAAGACCAAATGTAACTCGTTAAAATACAATATTTCTACTTTTCATACTGTAGATGACGAGAAGGGGAAGCGAACGGCGAAAGAACGGAGTCATTCGGAGTTCGTATGAAGAAGTTATGGGCAAAATAAGAATGAACTTGGAATTAAACTGTCAGTCTTCCAGGACTGACAGTTGAATGGGAATCTCTTGTTAAGGGGCACCCTCACTGTCCGTTAAGGGACACCTTCCTGTTAAGGGGTAGTCAGTTCAAGGGAAGTGCTAAAGGGAGTCCGGTCTATTACTTAAGGGGTTGTAAAAACTCGAATATTGTTAATGGCACCTGCAATACTGATAAGGGGCCGCCATCATCTTCTTCACTTTCACGACCATTCATGGTTGATACCATGGCAGAGGTAGTACTGTTGCTCGAGCTCGATGGAGTTGCTGCTGTCAACATAGGATACAATGGGCAGGGCAGTGAAGAGAACGTAATGGACAACGTTGCTGTCATGGAGAGAGATCGAGCTGGAGTTTGGCAGTTGGCAGCTCAACAGAGAAGTCAGTGGAACTCGACGGTGATGGTGGCTGTTAAAGTTTTGAATGGCTTGCATTGACGAGCCAGAGTTAAAACTCAAGGCTGTTGGCAGTGATGTGAAGCTCAGGGAGGTGCTGCGTTAGAGCTCGAGCTTGGAAGTCTGTTCGAGATGATGAGAAGACAAGCTCATTGTTGTCATGGCCGTGAGCAATGGAACAGTAAAGAGAAAAATTAACGATGGCAGTATTGGACGGAGTTGAAGTTGGCGATCGTGATGAACGTGATAGGGCATGAATGGTCGGAAAGGAAGTTGATGTTGAGATGACGGAGCTCAGTGCGATGGAGAGAGCGTGAGATGGGGCCATTCAACTTCTATCACATGCAATAAAGAAATGATGAGAAAACTGCCCACCACATGGAGGTTGGCTGTCTTTCTTTTACCAAGTTCAACACGGAAATAACTGCAAGAGAAGCACATGCGCATTCTCGCCGAAAGCAGAAAGCAGAGTAAAAGAAAGAAAAATAAATGTGAAGAAATAGAGCGTGAGGAGCTGAGCTCGAGTTGGAAAAGATGAAAAATATGTCAGTCAAAGAAGCACATGCGACCCGCAATTGATAAAAAACAACAGAGAAAGTAGCATTCAACGCGTACTTCACGGAAGAAAGAAAAGAAAGGAATAAAAAAATTAAAAAGCATGCGCAGCGAAAAGTTAGAAAATGTGTCGAATCCTTTGGTATAAATAGGGGTCGAATGACCACATCTCATAAAACACCTCTCCTTCTACTCTTCTTCTCTCGAGTTCTTCTTCTTCTAATTCTTTCATTTTTAGCTATACTTTAATTCTACTTCTTTATTTACTTATTTGCTAGTATTTTAAATTATGAATAACTAAAACTCTCTTTGATTAAGGGCGATTTGAAGTTAGAAATATGAATCTATATTTGATATGAAATAACTTATTCTATTGCATTTATTTATGTTATTGATTGATTTTCTACTATGCTATTATTGTTTATGGATTATTTGTTAAGGGTTTAAGTTCGAAATTGAATCATTAATTCTTAATCTATTTGCTAGTTTAGATTTTCTTCGATTCAGTAATTGTCTAGAAATATAAAAAGCAAGTAGCAATATATGGGTACTGATGATGGGACTTTGTTAAGTGCCCGTATGTAGAAATCAACACTAGTAGGTGATTCATGCTTTTGAGTTCATCACTAGGAGCAACCTTATCTCACAAAACTTAGAGCATTTGTTTAAGTCACACCTAGTAAGCGTACCTCTAGGAAACTTGGCAAGTAGGAACCGGTAGTCGAGCGCTTCCGTATCCGGTGAGCTTAGGAGATAATAACAGAATAGTTGAGCGTACTAATTATTCTAGGGTTGTTAGTAACATGATAATGCAAAGAACTTGGCTTGGCTATATATCAATTTGGTTTGTATTCCGTGGTCTAGAATGAACCTTTAATCAATTCCATCTCATTTTTGAATACAATTTACAATTCTCAGAATTTCCACAACAAAATCATCTTTGCTAAGAGTATTTGCATAACAACTTAGACTTCATACCTCCCTTGGGACAATCCTACTTACAATATACTACTTGCTAGTTAAAGAGAAGTAGAGAAATTTATTTTTGCGAGTTCGACGCCTCGTCAGTTTCCCAGCCGTAAGTACAGCCACAGCTGAGATTTCCATCCGTAAGCTGTTCTAATAATCAAGGAAAAAAAACAGAGGATGAAAAACGGCTTGGTTTTCCCAGCCGTAATTGAACTTACGACTTGTACGTCCCAGCCATAACTAAGACTTGCGGCTGGATTTTCCCAACCGTAAATGGTTCTGATAATTAAAATATATAACGTATAGGTCGACAAGGTTTTCCTAGCCGAGATTGCTTACTGCCGGGATTTCCAAACCGTAAAGTGTCGAGTTGCGGCTGGCATGCAATGTTATCCCAGTCGTATACAGTATTTTCGGATGGAAGTTTATCATTTCCCAACCGAATAAGTGTTTATTGCGGCTAGGATTTGATGTTTTCCCAGCCGAAACTGCAAAACACCCTGATTTTTAATGGATGCTTTCCGATTTGAGTCAACAAAATCCTCCATATATGAGGTAATCCTGAGTAATTTAAGGATATGTTTCACCATATTAGGTGGTTGATTTCAAAGAAGTTAAAAAAAAATCCCCAGAATCCTCTACTTAATCAAACAAAAAAAAAAAAAAAAAAAAAATTTTGATGAAAAAAAAGTTTTTGATTTTCGAAAAATTAGTAAAATGATTAATCTTAATTCATACACTAATCATAATTAATTTAGTTAATCTCCCTAATTAACACTAATTCAATTGAGTGTATATTAGACATTAACAAAATAATAGGATAAGGGGTTATTGGATTTGTTATTTCATGACCCAATAAAGCCCCCAAAATCCTTTGGGTTTCAAGCCCCAATAATAGGATTCTTAAATTATAACTATCTTTTTAGAGAACTATAAATATGTTAAAAAGTAAAATTTTGATATAGTTATTTATACTCGTTGCGTAGGTGATTCAAAGAGCTCTCAAAATATATAAAATTCACAAAAATCCGACGTACCATTCGGAAGATATGAAGTTTGAAATTTTTTATCAACATTTTTATAAAAATGGCATTTCTATAAATAAATAATTTCACATATTATTAATTTTAAGTCCCTATTTTGTTAGGCATTTCAATCCACGTTGATGTTTATTAACCAAACGGTCCCTATTCCGTTAAGCATTTTGGTCCCTATTCCGTTTGGTGAACCAAAAATGGGTAAGGATTTTTGATTTAGCTTGCTTGCATTAAAGAGGGGGGATAATAAATTAGTATGTTAAGACTAAACTTCAGATTTTTATTTTATCTTTGAAGTGTATTTATATACAATAGAGAGAGTAGAAGAAAAAGAAGGATTCTGGGAGATTTGAGTGATATAAGAGATTCTAGTGAGGGATTTGATTCTGGGAAATCCTCATCTCACCAAGAAAAATAAGGTTAAATTGATATATGTGTGTATGATTCGTCAAATTTCAGACAACAATCGACATTGCATTCATCAACTTTGCAATGCCAACTTTTGGTATTCCCCCAATATCCAGGTATATTCGGCATTGTCGAAGTTATATAACAATGATGACTCTTTGCTTGATAGTCGGCAGTGCCATCTTTTCCTTGTTATTGGGCTGAGCTGATATTTTCGTCCAAAACAGTCAGCATAACCGACATTTTCTTACAATGCCGACTTCTTCATAGTCGTCATTGGCTTATTTTTTACGAACATACCGACTCATCAGTCGGAATTGTGAGTATTGACCACGACAATGCCGACATAGACCAATTTCAATATAGAGATAAGATTCAATATTGGTTAACATTATCGGCTTTGCGTTCATAATCAAAGCAATGCCGACTGCAGAAGCCAGCATTGCATTCATGCTTCGAGCAATACCGACTTCTGTCTTCGGTATTGCATTCAACAATCAGGAAATACCGACTATTTATCTGTAACTTTAATTTGATCATTCTCTTCGTTTTCCTCTTGTTGATTTGAAATTGCATGTAATCTGTCTTGCAAAACTTGTTTAGTTTTGTTTTTTTTTGTCGTATTTCCGATTCCAGCATCAATCGACGATGAAATAGAGAAGTTATGGAAGAAGAGAAGAAAAAGAGAAGAGGAGTCAACAGTTGGGAAGAAGAGGGGATACTTGAATTAGGTTTTTTAGTATTTTTTGTATAGGATAAAGAACACTATAGTAATTTCATCAGTAACAAAAATACACACTTGGCCTATATTATGCCCTATGTGGCACATTTGGAGAGCTCAATGTAACAAGGTGCTTAAAAAAAAGAGAACAAAATAGGTGGAAAATAGTTGATGGCAATAAAATACTTGAACTCTAGCAAAAAGACCCAAAATGTAGATTACAACATAAATTAGAGCTTATGTTACAATCCTATGCAATATCCAAATATCCAAGTAACACTGTTAAACTGTTAGCACTATCTAAGATACTTAAAAAAAAATGGAATCTTTATGCTACCGGATACTTGCAATTCAGCAATAATGCAGGAAGCTATAAAAAGCTCGTAGAGGCTCATCAGGTTGAAGTATAACAGAACTGCTAGAAAAAAACGGAGTTGAAGCAGTGTTCCCGTGGACTAGAGCTTACTGGCATCACATCAAGTTACAAAGCAACACATAAACTGTCATGAAACTGCTGATTGGAATGTATGCAAAAGTTATAGAAGAAAACAACTCTTATTTTGGAAACATATACTTCAATTTGGTTAACTTTAAAGCAATGTCCTTTAATCTAGTCGATAGATTTAATAATTTTCTTTCGGCAAGCAATTCTAAACAGAATATAGTCAACACCAAATGGACAGATGATGAGAACTTAATTCAGGAATTTACTAGTACCTGGATACAAATGGTGTAATACCCCGATTTCGGCATTGGTTTGCCGATGTAATGGAGTATAGGTAATGGTTTGTCCTTTCCTAAAACCGAGGCCTAATGGGTTCACTTGACTGGGTTGTGGGAAAAAACTTTTCAGTTAAGCGTGTTCGGCCATAAATAGTCACGGGATGGGTGACCTCTCGGGAAGCTGCTTCTGGATAACCGCAGTAGTGCCGTTAAAAATCCCACACTGCTGGATAACCGCAGTTGGTAAGTGGGAACAATATCGGCGTTAGTTTGGATACAACTAGGGATGGTTAACTTGTGCTCGGGTGGGAGAGTATGTTGAGCTATTACGCCAGATACTAGTCTCACAAGAGCTAAGCAACGTCTATATTATACCGAGGCCTTTTCAACAGAATTGGCTCCAGAGTTGGCATAAAACTCTGCATTTAAGCATGCTCGAGCAGGAGCAATCCAGGAAGTTGTTGCTAGATGATATCTAGACCCTTACAGATGCTGTTCCAAACCCAAGACTTATTGGATTTCTTTTTATAGAACAAGGGATCATTATTAGGTTAATACTTATATTTAAGAATGATGCACCACAGTTTATCTGGTTTATCTAACAAGCGCCAGGCAAGTCTAGTTAACAGATCTAAGTTGTACTTCTAAGGATTTTTAATGCCTAAACCCCCACTATCCTTACTAATACACATTGGGTCCCAAGTCTTAAGGTAAATACCTCCATTACACTTATTTTTCTGCCACCAGAAGCCTCTTTGCAGGGCATTAAGTTTATCCAGATTTTTTTTAGGGAGTAAAAAACACATCATTTGGTACATTGGCATAGCACTAGTTACAAACCTAATAAGAGTAGTTTTGCCCGCTTGAGATAAAAATTTATCCTTTCAGCCTTGAACTCTGCTAGCTATAGACTTTATCAAGAAAATTTTGGTAATTAAAACTCTTAGACCTATTGAAGAACAAAGGTGTTCCTAGATAAGTATCATTCTTCGTTATTCTTCCAACCTTTAGAATCCTGGCTAACAATTTATAATTCTTATTCTCATCTTTTTTACTAACGTAAACACCCGACTTTTGATAATTAATAACCTAACCTGAAAAGTCACTAAATTTTCTTAACACTTCAAGTAAATTTCTATTTTAATCTATGCTAGAAGAAGTAAAAAGAAAAGAATTATCTGGAAAAAATAGATGAGTGACAGAGGGGAAGTTTTTTGTAACCTTAATCCGCGTAATCTTATCATTCATCTCATCATGAAAAAGAAACTTTGATAAAGCCTCCATCCAAACAATAAGAATGTAAGGTGACAATAGGTCACCCTGTCTAATTAATTCCCCTAGTAGGGAAGAAAATTTCTCCTGAGCACAGAGTAAGAAACTGAAGATATGCAACTAAAAATAAGATCACATAAATCACTCGAAAAAACAAATTGTTTAAACACAAATATGATAAAACTACATTTTAATCTATCAAAAGCTTTAAAAAAATCTAACTTGATAGCCATATGGCTATATTTTTTTCTTTTACTAATTTTTATAGTATGTAAGATTTCCTGAGCAACAATAATGTTATCTGTAATTTGTCTTTTTGGTATAAAAGCAGATTGGTTTTGGGAGATCAGGTTTTCAAGAAAGGGTTTTATCTTATTGGAAATGATTTTAGATACTATTTTGTATGGAGCATTACTTAAAGTAATTGATCTAAAGTCACCTGGGTTTTTAGGACTCTTGATTTTAGGAATTAGTGAGACAAAAGTATGGTTTATTGTTTGGTCAAAAATCTTATATTTGAACACCTTTTAGACCCACGACACTATATCAACTGTTAGAAGGTCCCAATGTTGTTGATAAAAGCCCGGGGGAAACCCATCAGGGACGAGAGCACCCCAATCATTCATCATAAATAACGCTTCCCTGATTTTTGATTCATTAGGGATCGCACAGAGTTTTCTGTTATCAGTCTCACAGATGGAAGGTTTTAAAATATATTTAAATATGGGGTCAATATCTCTTCCACTAGTTTGAGATATATTCTTAAAATGGTTGGTTAGTAAAGTACTTAAAGGTTTTTGACCTTCAATCCATAGGCGTGTACTATCTCTAAGCGCATATATATTATTAAACCTTTTTCTATCAGAAGCGTATTGGTGAAAAAAATTAGTGTTACTATCGTTTTCATTTAACCCACTTTTCCTTCACATGTTGGCTCCAATAAACTTTTTCTATCTCATACCAGGAACTTATCTCATGTTGGAGTTCTTCTATTCTTTGTTTTGTTTCTGAATCAAGCGGTTTTTTATTTTCTTCTTCAATGTTATATAATATTGTTGAAATGATTTTAAAAATGTTTCCAAAGTCAGATTTGTTCCAAGCTCTAAGATCATATTCTACATTTTTAAAAGTTTTAAGAAAATTATTGTCCTTGTCTTTACTTTTCGAAATGGACTTATTGATAACATTATTGTAATTTTTATGTTCTACCCAACATCTCATATATCTATAGGATTTAAAAAAAATATCCTTAATAGGAACATTTTCCAAGAGGATCAGAGCATGGTCTGATGCAATTCTAGTGAGGTGTTTATTGCTAAATTTAGGGAAGAGTTCCAACCATTTATGATTTACAAACACTCAATCAATTCTTTCCTGGATATTTTTCTCTCCTAACCTTCTATTAGTCCAAGTAAATGGGAGGCCAGTGAAGTTAAGGTCAACTAAACCTAAAGTTTGTATGCAGTGAAAAATATAGGAAAAACTACTAGTTGAAGGATTATTGCCACCTTCTTTTTCGTCCTTGTGAACTATAAAATTCATGTCTCCTATAATATCCCAAGGAACATCTAGCACAGTAATCTTATTTATGAACTCTCGTTGTTCATTTCTAGTAACATTGTATAAAGCACTATAAATGAAAGAAAAAAAACATATTAAAATTATCTTTAAGAATTTTAAAATGAAAAAAATTGTGCTTAAAAGAAATTAGTTTAACTGAGACTCCTTGATTCCATGCAATAACGAACCCTCCTAATCTACCAACAGAAGGCACGATAAACCAGTCCTTGAATTTTATTCTTTTGAATACTTTTTCAATCAAAACCAACATTGGTTTCAGATAAAAACATTACATCTAGGTCATGGGTTTTATTCAAATGACATAGATGATCCTACTTAAGCTAAGTAGGTTCCATGATAATACTTTAAAGTCATAGGTATTTCTAGTAACTTTAAGGTCATAGGTTTTTGTGATATTTTCTTCCCTACTGACATACCTAAACAACACACTAGTATGAAGGGGGAAAAAGATCCAAGTAAAAACATTCAATGAAAATAAACAGGTATTTGAGATAGTCATATGATAATCTAATCACAGAAGAAGCATTGCAATGTAAATTAGTTTTAGCTTTTAGAAGTTTTAGTTGATCTTGTTTTCTATAATATTTTTTACCATGTAGATTCCAGGATAAAGTCCTGAAGTCAAACTCATGTGCATTAATGTCTATGATTATAAGTAAAAGGAAAATATTAACGCAAATAAGGGAGAGGTTATGAATACTGCAATTGAAACAACAACAGAAAAAAGGTAGGAAAATATTAACATGCTGTTTTATGAGCACAGAAACAGAGATGCCACTACTAATTTTGAGTTTTTTCCAAAAGTGGTAGATGGAATTTAACCAAAGACATCTAACAAGAAACATAATAAGTTTATGGAGAAATGTGCAATAATAACAAGCATGATGTTGTGTAAAGGGTTTTAAAATGTGAAAGAGTACCTCAATATGATTAATAGGAGAAAGACAATCAGTTTTATTTCCGGCAATGGCCATGTTGGAGTCAGTTGATTTCTTTTTAACTTCAGGAAGTATAACATCCCAGTCAACCAAATTTTAAGCATAAGCAAAATCTTCAACTTATTTTTCACTCATTTCAGTAGCTTCGGATACACTGATCAAAGTTTCCCCTAGCATTTTTCCTTGCTTTTCTTTGATTAACTCTTCAACTTTATCTTGGAGTGCCTCTTCTGCCATAATGATTGGGAGATTCTCTTCCTCCCCTTCCACTTCTACCCATTTATTGTTCAAATCCTCTCTGTTGTTATTGTTATCAGGATCTTAATAACAATACTACCCATTCTTCCAATGATAGAGTATTGGCTCAACAACCATTCAAACTGTTTTTTCTTCTGATTATTCTCCTTAAAGTTAACTTTTTTAGTAGTACCTTTTGCTTCTGATTTAATAACAAATGGTTTTCCTTATAGGGATCTTTTTAAAAACTCAACAGAAATAGTTCTCTTCTCTCCATTAGTACCAACTGAAATCTCTTTACCCTTTTATCCATTTCTATCACCCAAATCTTCACTTTCACCACTTCTACTTTCAGTAATTTTGCAGATTTCTCCACGACTTTCTTCACGAATATCCATTCTCCTTTTATTACTTCCCATATTCAAGTAATCAACCATGTCTATCTCACTGTCATAAATTCTAAGACTTGCTGCTGCATTAGTCAGTAGTTCAACTCTCTTACCTCCTTGAATCTTGACTTGGGAAGAACTACCATTATTCTCTGATTCATTAGCTTCATCTCCATATATGAAAACTTTTGGAAAATTCTTCTGATACTTAACATATCCTGCTTTACATATTTTCTCTGTGTGTTCTCCATCTACATTCCAATAGTCTATGCAAGTACCATAGGAATTACCATAAAAAAAATCTTTAACTTGATTGTTTCCATATCAGTTCCTTCAATGATGATTATCTTCACTTGATAAACTAGGGATTTTGTTATATTAGCTAAAAAATGTGCCTTGTAACCTTGGGGAGTGAGAGGAACAATGAGAGTGAGAATCCTCCTCACCTTATCAGCTACCATCTTTGCTACATAACCCTTTTCCACCAAATCACTCCTTAGTTCAAATATGATCCAATAGTCCTGAACATTGAAATACACCTCCTCTAATTTGGTATTACTGGTCCATAGTCGCATTGTGAGAAGTTCTATGAACACGATTTAGAATGGAGTGAACCGCAGCTGCAAAGTCACTAGCATTAGAGAATCTTATTATGAAAACCTTTGGGTTAATTGTTTTTTGATAATAAGTCTCCCAGTTGGTGACCATGACATGTTAAGATTATAAGCCATCTCCCCCACCTTTAAACCATTTGGATCATCATTCTTCTTCATTTCTTTAAACAGATTAACTACAACTTTAGGATATTTCCCCTGATAAATTAGAATAGTAGTAGTACGTAGAAAATCAACATAGTATCTAAAAGAATCAGAAAAAGGATTATCTTGATCCTTAAGAAAGCTGGTGAGACGGGCTATGTAGTTTTCAGTTGGAACATCAGACATAGCTTGAAATTTTTGAAGAAACCATAAATGAAAATTTCGAGCAGTTTCAGAGCAAGAAATTTTGAGTAAAGCTTTGATATTTTTTCTGTTGAAAGTGTTGCAGTAGTACTGAAATTTGTATGGGTTTTTATAAATTCGATCATTGCATGTAAATAGTGCTCTAGCTCTTCTGAGAATTATTGCCACTTGTAAGTTAAAATCGATGTTAACAAAATTGCAAGAGATAAAGCTTCTGACATGAAAACAATGTATGACATAATCTCCATAAAATCTATACGCAATCTTCCTTCTTGAAAATAAATTAACTGTAATGATTATTTTTTTCTCATCATTCTCATAGTATGTCTTCAAGTGATTGTCCTCTAATAAAAATTTCAATTCCTTACTTGCGCTTGGGGAAAAAACACCGTCATGAGAAAAAGCTGAGAAGAACTGTAGCTTTTCCTCTTCTCTTAGAATTGAGCAACTGACCTGAGAAGGCCTCAACTGAGCATTAGCTCCAACCAATCTTTGCCTGAAACACAGAGAGAATATTAAACAGATAGTTACAATGATAATTTCAAATCTAGATATGGCACTAAATAAAGAGAAGAAAGGGAAAAAATTGATTGATACAAGAAGAAGTAAAATTATAGGAAGAAGAAAAGGAGGGGATATAAATACAAAACGAAACCAGATTACGACTATGAAGAAGAATTAACCGAAGAAAGAAGGGACTTTAAAAGACCTCAATTTAAATTTAAAAAGGAGAAGCAAAAGAAAACAAGACACATAAGAGAACTAATTTGATCGAAGGATTAAAAGAAAGAAGAATAAAATTGAAGAAATTTGCTGTAAAGATTGAAAATTTTGGATTAGAATTGTTTCATAGGAATAAAATTGGCACTGAGTCAACTCGGAATTTATCACCGATCCGCAGAATTTGTCTTTCCTCCCTGAAGGCTCGAGTTCAGTGTTTTGTATAAAAAGATATAAAAAAATATCATTATACGAGATGGGGAAAATAACAAAATAGAAATAGAATAATTTAGAAAGTTAGAATGTATTTTGTCATCATTTGTTGAGATCGAAGTAGGTAACTCATTTGTTGAGATCGAAGTCGGTAACAAAATATTCCAGGGATGCCTAACAAGTACAATTTCCTTCATGACTCGGGAGGTCACCACCACCCAAGGGTTTACTTTACAATAGCTTGAGCCTCGAGGATGAAAAGAAATCCAATATCTAGCTGGCCGAGGAAAATAATTATGTAAAAATGGTCAATTTCAGTATACTAGAACACCGCTGCCACGGTAGGGAGGGCCGACCGATAAAGAAAAAACTACCAAGCAGGTGCATAACAGAATATGGTGTATACATGTTCGTCATATCTATACCATTATATAAAGCTAACCCCCCTTACGTAGGGTGAAACTGCAATTTACATTTTCCCATTTTGCCCCTGCATTTTACCTAAGGAAAAAATGTCTTGAAAATATAAAGAGGGTATATTAGTAATTTAGGTTGTTATCAAACAAAATTTTCTATTTAGTAGAAAGGACCCCAGTTCATGTGCTTGGGTTAGAAAGGACCCATTTTTATGCACGTGCGTAGGCACGCGCGGTCTTCTAGTATCATAGAAATACAACAATAGATACAATACATGTTAAGAAATGATGAAATAAGTTTATATTAAGGTTCTGATATTATGATATAAATGTTTGTCTGCATAGTTGAGGTTTTTTCTGGTCAAACCCATTTAATAACCGGTTTAGTTGTTTGCTTTTGAAACACGTGTTCAACCTATCTCTCATCTTTGTTATGTGCATGAACTGTGGATGTGGGTCTCTCACTCCACGTGTGATTATTTGGAAATGACTTTTGAAGTACGTGTTCAACCTATCTCCAAGGAAATGGATGCATGAGACCGGTGCAAATTCTGTACAAGTGTATAACATAGATAAGGAGTTTACTATCGTATATGAAAACCTAATCCTTAATGTTCTTGTCCGCCTTTCTTCTTCCTCGTCGTCTCATTTTCTAAACTAAAGGCACCACAGTTTATTCTTCAGATTTAAACGAGTAATCGAAAGCGCGGTGAATAAATTCGATCGATCACATGTGCTTTGTTCTTCATTTTTTTTTATGTATTTCTTTTCTTCTTTGTTTGACCAATTCCTAAAAATTAAAACGATTCAATGGATGATTTGATAAACTTTAAACTGCTATTGTGTTTGTATTAATGTAATCGACTGAAATTGTTGAACAATTTTTTTTTTTTTTTTTTTGACGATTAGAAGGTTTAAATTTATTAGAAGAAAAACAGGTTCATCCATGGGCAAAACCCAATACAGTTCTGATGCTACTGTGGCGTTGGTTGTGGAGATTTTGATTAGTTTGGGTATGATGGATTGAAGTAGAATTAGTCGAAGGCAGTGTCAAAGAATATTCAATTTCAGGAGTTAAGGTGGTGCTGATATTGGTCCTGGTTACAGTGGGTTGTGGTGGCGGTGCTGAATCCGCTGATGGTGTTGCATTTGTGGTGAAGATTTTGATTATGAGTAGGATAGAGATTTTGGTTATGATCGATTACGGTGGAGAATTTGGTGGTGGTGCTGGTTATGGTGTGGTACTGAAGGAATTAATGATGTTGGTGGTGAGGAGTGGCGGAGGTGCTTCAGTGGTGCTGGTGGTATTGGAGGAGGTGTTGCTCATGGTAGTAGCAGCAGTGGTGGTAGTTAGAACAACCTATGAGATTAGACAGCAAACCGTGGTGATGGTGGTTACTGTGTTATGGTGTTGGTGTTGGTGGTTATCGGGTTATGGTGGTGTTGGTTATGCGCTGCCCTTGTGGTAGTGGTGATGGCAGTGCTAAATACGGTGGTGGTGAAGGAAAGAATGGTGTTAGTGGTGAAGGAATGAATGGAGTTAGTGGTGAAGGAATGAATGATGGCGGTGGCGGTACTGATTGCGGTGGTGCTGATTATGATTGGTGGTGTTGGTGCTAAATGACGGACTGATTGGTGGTGCTGGTTATAGTGATGAATTAAGTGATTACTGATTAGTGTTGTTGCGGCGGCGACTGAGGCTGGTGGTGCTGGTTATGACGGTGGTACTGGTTGGCAATGGTGTCGGCGGAGGAGGAATGAGTCTGAACGATTAATAGTGAGAGCTGAAATTTTGGGTCAGAAAAAGAAATAGAGATGAGGACAATGAAGGGAGTAGGTTTTAAGTGTAAGGGTTCCTATGCGAAAAAGTGACGAAAAATAAAAACGGACGGAATCAAAATCTTTTTGGGTCTGTTCAGGATCTTGGAAACGGGATCCGGAAAAGTTTACCTTAATTTTAATTTATGATAATTTATGATAACCTTGTTAATGGTTAGTTTTAACGGTGTTTGTCTGTTTGTCTAAAATTCTATCGTATCTTTCTTAGACAATTACTTATTGTATCTTTCTTAGATAATTACTTATTGTGTTTGTCTTTCTTAGACAATTACTTATTGTATCTTTCTTAGATAATTACTTATTGTGTTTGTTTGACTACAGAAACAGGTTAATATAAATAATTATTTCTTAGAAAATTACTTATTTTAAAGGAAAATAACTGTCTAATCCAGGTGAGGATACAGGTATTTGGAAGAATACATTAATCTCACTTTTTTAGCTTCCTAAAATCAAGGAAGGTTTAGTAATCCTTATCCAGGATTGGAATTGCAATGAGACAAACACATTTTAATTGTTTTTTACTGGATTATCCAACCTAGGATGGGATATCCAGGATACCAAACACGATTTTTATAAAATTGAAATTTTACGTTAGGCTTCATTTAACAAAAAAATGACCATAAAAAAGACTTCCTCTTTATGGGCCTCCGATCGGTCGGCCCAATTATTATTATGCATGCAGCAAGAGTAGTAGCTAGAGAAGTGTACCCTGTAGTTTCTGCCTACCTACATATGACCATACAGTTCCCCACACGTACTCACGTGAGCAAATCAATCATGCACGGATGGTCATCGACGATGATATTAATTTGGTCCCCATTACTAGTTAGACCAGTTAGCTAGCCATGTATAGGTATGGGACTTCAGTACTAATCGAATTGTATCAACCCCCAGGCCCACGATCTTGCACCAGCTGGAAGGACCGAAGGAGTGATGATGATGTCCATGCCGTAAATTTAATTTCACAAAATCCAACAGTTAAATGTTTGTGGAATGTCGTTATCATGAGCTGGTAAATGAAGAGGTTTCTCGAGAAAACAGCAGAGTAAGCGCACCATATACCAAGAAAACAATACTTACTATACAGGCAAGGATGTCAGGATTTGCTACCTCTAATGCCGCAAGTTAGCGGTTCCAGATGGAGATTCTAATACCTGTGATAGGTCGTGGTGGACGTAATGCAGCATGATGGATGGGAATTGGTTGCACTACGGTTGTACAATGTGCCGAAAAGAAGAGAAAATAATAAAAAACTTTTGGGCGCATTGATATACGCACACGGTACTAAACCTATCACAAAACTAACTAGTTGACCGCTGCCACGGTAGTTGACCGCTGCCACGGTAGAACCGACCGAAAAATTGACACGAAATTATCATTTTTTCCTGACACGGCAGGAAAATATTACTTTTACTGACACAGAAAATTACCCGATGCATAAACCAAAATATGGCTGCATAACGTATAATGCATCTTTTGTGGTGGTTTGCATAATGGTTATGCATCGATTTTCGAAAAGTGTGCCTAAAGTGAAAGTATTATTTTTCTTAAAACGGGAAGAGTACATTATTTTATTAGTTGCAATGGAAAATAAGTTGATGCATAAATTAAAATATGGTTGCATAAATTAAAATATAATTATGTGTACATTAATCTTCAGCATGTGTACAACTATGTGCACATCGCAACACACATTGAGAGCTTATAGCTTGAGTAAAATAGGAACGCAATAATACTAAAGTTGCATGAATCTGGATTGCTTTTATATAATTATGTATCTATCAACAAACAAATAGAATAACCAGGATGCAAAATAAAAGAAACAAATAGAAAGGTGGAAATTCTTAAGTAATACCTTTTAAAAATGTTTCGTTTTGCGTCTCAGCTTCCAATTGTCACTACAAGAAAAGTCGCTTTTAGTGGAAAAATATGGTGTCACGAAAACCAACATCTTCGTTGCAAAAAGATTTCAGCGGCGCAAAAAATTTCATCACCTATAGCGAGTCGTTGAAAGTGTTCTGTGACGTCATTAAGAAATCATCACCGAATTTTTTAAATTAGCGACATAAGTCTTTTTGCTACCAAAACTATCTTTTCGTGAGCAAATAAAATTGTCACTGTTCGCTAATTTTGTGAAGAAGAATTCTGTCACTCTAGGTATTTTTGGTGAGGAGAATATTTTGTCACTTAAAATAGTTTTAGCCGCGAAATTTGTTCGTCTCAAAATATACCTATGGTGAAGAAACAAATTCGCCACATAAAATAGTTTTAGACGCGAAATTTGTTTGTCTCAAAATATACTTATTGTGAAGAAACAAATTTGTCACATAAAATAGTTTTGTTGCGAAATTTGTTCGTCTCAAAATATACTTATAGTGAAGAAACTAAATCATCACATAAATAGTTTTAGCCGCGAAATTCGTTCGTTTCAAAATACATTTATAGTGAAGCAACATATTCTTCACCTAAATAGTTTTAGCCGCGAAGTTTTTTTATCTCTGAAAAAATAATGATTTAGCAAAATAGAATAACTTTCATCTCAAAATAAAAAATCAATAGAAAAATTTAATCGTCTCTAAAAACAAGTATAATGACCAATTAGGATCGTCTTTGTACGGTCATTTCAATAACGTATCTCATCATCTCCAAAAAATCTTTACCTGCAAATATAATTATCTCAAAAAAAAATTCATTCGTCTCAAAAATTATTAGAGACATAACACTACCCTCACCATAACTATTTTCTCATCATACCAAATTCGTTACCATTTTTTCTTCGGTGACTAGCTTAGATTTAATATTTTACAAAAAACAAATTTAAATAAAATTTAAATAAATAATATAAATTGAATAAAAAATAATTACCCATTAAAATAATTTGTTTATAAAAGATCCAAACCAGAAAAAATATGATAAATAAACTCTACCGATAAATAAATAAATAAACATAACTACTAGAAAAAAAATATACTACGACTAAAACATTAATGTGACTGCAACTGCATTCAAATTTCAGTTCCATTGGCGATAATGTTGTTCAGCCCGAGAGAACGTAGCATCATATCCTGCATGTTTCTAATGACCTTTTCATTGTCATCTTTCATATTTTTGATAACCTCATTCTGGGTGCGTATTTGCTCTTCTTGAGCTTGAATTCTATCAGCCTGTGCTTGAAGCATTTCATGAATTCCTTCATTGTTAGAAACAGTGGTCGCAGAACGACGTCGTCTTTGCTTTTTCTTTAAAACCTGAGCACATACTTCTGCCTCAGTGGGTGGTGTAGCTCCCGCTTGCTTCATTATCTCATTCATTGTTTTTGTAGGTGTAAATTATCTACAGATCCAGGTGGCAACATCCTAGAACCGGTGCACCCAAATACGAAGAGACGCGAAGTACAGAGTGAAGATTATCGGGTGCGAGATTTAAGGATCCACGTGGATCGGGCGTAATAATGTCGGACAAGACTTGACCCAGACTCCTGATAAAGCTGACAATATAAGGCGTGGCGGGTCAAACGAGGAGCTATGGTCAAACGAATAAGAAAGAACGGGTCACATCAGATAACCGTAAGGACGACAGTAAAAGGTAGGCGACATCGTGTTAATAATGCATCTAAAGAGATCGGCCCGAACGAAGGATAGGCGAGGAGTCAGGATACATCGGCCACATAAGACGACATGAACCGGCCCGATCACAGAACTGCTAAATAGATGTAACATGACGAACACCTTAATTTCGTTGTATAAAACTTCTCCTATAAATAGAGGGACTTGTATTCAAGAAAGGTAGGTTGTATTTTGAGGAGAGAAAAGGAGAGAAACTCGAGTAAACACTAAGAAGAAGAAGAAAAGGGAGTAGTAAGTGCATCTTGTAAGGAAACCCCACGGAGAGCAACACCTTTGTAACACTTCAAAGTAATAAGATTCATCCTTTCACCCCCGTGGACGTAGGTAATCATACCGAACCATGTATATCTTGTGTTCATTGTGGAGTGTTTACTTTCATTTGAGATGAGCATTGCGTTTCTATCCTTTGGATGTAGTTTGTAGTAAAATGCATCTACATTCTGGCGCCGAATAAGGGGAAACGACTAAGATCTCCGGACACCTTGCCGTAAAAACCTTCAAAGACGATCAACAGCTCCTCAATACACGATTAACGTGTTGAAGTTGAAGCTATGATGAACTCTGTTGGACGAAATAACGGTTTTTTTGAGTCATTTACTTTAAATCCAGAACAATAGCAACGTCTTTTTAACATCTTCAACAGTTTGATCAACAGAGAGACTTCACAAGCTCACCAGTGACTAACAGTTCGGGTTAGAAGCTATGTGAAGAATCTGTTGAAAGGACGACTGTTTGTTCTTGATAGTTGTATAATTGTTAGCGTTAAACGAGTTGTTTTTAGCTACGGCATGAAGTCGGGTGCTTGGAATAACCAAAAGTTTGTGTTTGTAGCTGTTTTCATCGTGAGATAAACTGTCAACCGTATAGGATTTTTTAACCAGCGGTGTAGCATAAGTCGTCGGAGAGTTCATAATTAGATCTCGAGAAAGTGGAGTTGGTACAAGTTTGATTTGATTCTAGGGGTTACTTGCCGTACTTTTTTCTAAGCATCATGTGCATAAGATCAATGATTTGGAACATGTTGAATAAAGGACAAAACTAACTTAAATGCATAGGTCGAGTACAGAGAGCGACGTCGTACGGAGTGATAGCGACGGGAAAATGAGGTCAGCCACAAATTCAGCATAGGGACAAAATAGGAAAGAGGGACAGTACCCACCTAACAACTGAAGTAGATCTTACACAGTGACAACAGTCGTACAGTCGAACTTTTTGCCCTTATGTCTGAATTTTTTATTTTGAAAATTAGGTCAAAGTAAGGGGTTCTTTTCGTATTTGCTGACATAGGGATGGGCGATACTCGGATTATCACGCGACGTGACCGATGGCTGGAACTTCAGGGATAATTAGGATGTTAAGGAATCGTACAGTCACTAGCAGCATCATGCAGGCAAGGATAACATGGCCGAGGCAAGAAGACAGTCGTCAACCACCGCCCGAGGAATCGCATGCAGCTGCGCGAGGAATGCCTGTTGTAGACGAGGAAGTAGATTTGGGGCGAGATGACAACACCCTACCTCTGGACCAGGTTATATTGACTCAGAGAAGAGTTGAACAAATCGATGGACTCACAGCTTCAGACACCGATGACGATGAGGAAGCACTTGCAGCACAAGCTCAGAGGCAAAGGATGCGGCAACAAGCTGAGTACCAGAAAGCTTTGGGAAGGGAACAAGAGCGTCTTAGGCATATTCAGCTGGGGAGAGCAGCAGAAAGTAACATCGTCCCGACACATGTTCACGCGGTCGATCGTGTAACCAACCCGATACTACCCCCACCACCCACATCTGCACCATTACAGCCTCGGCCACACCAACCCAATGGACATTCCAGTCATGAAAGTACGGACCCGACGTTGTTGGCCATTTTGGAGAGTCAGAGGAGACAAGAAGCGGCACTAAGGGAACTCCAGCAGCGGAATCTAGCCTTGGAGTATGAGAACTACCAACTGAGGAACCAGCGGACCAGATCAAGAGGGTCGTCCAGCCGAGGGACATCGGGTTATCGCGGCCGATCCGGTCATTCACCACCCATGATGGGGCCGAGTAGCCTTAATCAGCCCGATCAGTCAGGTCGGCCACCATTACCTCCGGTACCCCCCACACAGAGATATGGACCACCCGAGGACTCGTCCACCGACGAAGAAAGGCGAGGAAGGGACGAGCGACAAAATCAGACAACTAAAGCCAAGCTTAAGGAGTTGGAAGCAAAAATCAAGGAACTCTCGGGCTGAAGCGAAGAGAATAAGTTGGACGAGATTATGAGTGAAGCCGAGAAGACGCCTTTCTCTCAGGAACTGGAACAAATGCCGTTCCCACCCAAGTGTACTTTACCTTCATTCCCCTCTAGATTTTATGGAACGGGTGATGCGATCGAGCATCTTAAGATGTATACCATGTCACTAATCCAATGGAGAAGCAACCCGGTAGTTATGTGCAAATTCTTTCCAGCTAGTTTAGAGGGCGAGGCGCGAGATTGGTTTTATTCGCTCACACCTGGTTCGATTAACGGGTACGATGCGCTAGTCGAGGCCTTCCTCGAGACCTACATGCATAACAGTCGACCTAGGCCAAGAATGAACAAGTTTTTTACTCTCGACCGAAGATTCAGAGAGCCCCTGAGAACCCTGAACGACATATGGAGGAAACTGTGTACTGAAATTGGGAAGGTACCGGTGGATCAAGCCATCTTTGGGTTTGAAAACGCGTTGGGGAGGTCGGACCCCATCTGGATTGCCATGTTTTCGAAAAACCTAAAACCTTAAAGGAGATGACAAGAATGCAAGAACACTACATCGCCTTGGAAGAAATTCAGGCGAATCAAGAGATAGAGGAGTACAAGAAGCCCGGCCGCGAAGTTGATACCGAAACTAAAACGGTCATGGATGACCATATCAGCGATCGAGAAAAGAGATCGGACCGCCCCAAGGAGAGCAGTGAGAAGAGGGAATGGATGGCCAAAGGGAAGAAGCCAACGCAGGAAGCCCGGTCGTATACCCCTCTAAACGCTTCTTTAGAAGAGGTGTTCAAGGAAGTTGAGAAGAGAAACGATATCAACTACCCAACATCGAGGTGGGTACAGTTCCAAGAGACCCGAGATCATCCCGAATACTGTCACTACCATCAGTATAGGGGCCATTCCACCAACAACTGTCGAGAAGTGAAAGATATTGTTCAGCACCTCATCCGCGATGGATATTTGAGGCAGTATGTCCGACACCCCCTCGGTCGGAAGCAGCACCTGATGCACCAGTTCATCAAGCCCGCATCGATAGAGCGAGTCAGTTCGTAAGCACCATTTCACATTCGGCCATGCAAAACTACACCCTCGGCCTAGTAATCACCACTAGGATCCATAAAAGGGATCGTGAAGGTAAAGAGATATTTAACGTATCCAAGTCCCTTCCAATGGAACCTTGGATGACGCTGCCCATTTCGTTCTCGGCTAAGGATGTCCCAGCAAACGGACAGGCACACAGTGATCAACTAGTCATCACGTTATTGATTGAGAAGTGGGGAGTAAGAAGGATTCTCGTGGATAGCGGAAGTTCAGTCGAGGTGCTGTTCTACGACACGTTCAGAAGAATGAAACTCTCAGACGACATGCTCGTCCCATCAACATATCGCATCTACGGCTTTAACGGCATAGTAACCATCCCAAAGGGAGAAGTAACTTTAAGAGTTTCAGATGGTGGTGGCTATCTCGACACACTAACCACCTTTTGTTTGGTCGACGTCGCCTCACCTTACGAGGCCATTATCGGGCGCCCATGGATTGATGGGATTAAGGGAGTAGCATCGGTATACCATCAAAGGTTAAGGTTCCCGACTTGCAAGGGAATAGCGGAAGTTGTGGGCGACTCCCAGGCGGCACGACTCCCAGGCGGCACGACAATGCATGAAAGTTGATATAGAAATAAATGAAGAACGGCGAGCTCGGCAAAGGCAAGAGAAGAACAAAGCAAATGAAGTAAAGGCGGCAAAAGAATTGGAGCAGGTGATTTCACAAGCGGTCCTGGCACACGAGACTCGAGAACAAGACCCTTTATAGCAATTAAAGGAAGCGTCCCCAGTTAGGGAGACCAAATCAAACTTCTCGACAGTCGAGCAGACTAAAGAATTAAACTTGGGAACGATAGAAGAACCCAAGGTAGTAAGGATCTGGGCATTACTATCGGACGAACAAGCGAGTAAACTCACGACGTTATTAAAAGAAAACTTGGATGCATTCGCCTGGGAAGTGCATGAATTGGAGGGTATTGACCCAAAGGTCTGCTGTCACCACTTAAAAATTGATCCGAAGTTCAAACCGATTAGACAAAAAATGAGGCGTATCACGCCAGATTTACAAGCGGCGGTAGAGGTCGAGCTGAAGAAGCTACAAGAATATGGAATAATAAGGAAGTCCCACTACCCACAGTGGATATCTAACATGGTCTTGGTACCGAAAAAGAAAGGGGGAGTCAGAATATGTATTGATTTCAGCGACTTGAACAAGGCTTGCCCGAAGGACAGTTTCCCTCTTCCCAGCATAGATCAATTAGTAGAATCAATAGTGGGATACGAGGCGATATCTTTAATGGATGGATATATGGGCTACAACCAAATACCATTGGCGCCGGAGGACCAGGAACATACTTCCTTCTTCACACCAATAGGATTGTATTGTTACACCAAGATGCCATTCAGACTTAGGAATGCAGGGGATACGTACCAGAGATTGGTAGGCGACATGTTTGAAGAAAAGATTCACGATACCATAGAAGTTTACGTGGACGACATGTCAGTTAAGAGTCTAAAATCAAAAAACCACGCCTGAGACCTTCGAGAGATTTTTCAGACAATGAGGAAACACAAGATGAAGATTAATCCTACCAAGTGCGAATTCTGGGTCACGTCGGGGAAATTCCTAGGCTACATCATCACCCCCAAGGGAATAGAAGCAGATCCCGAGAAGGTACGAGCCATCCTTGAAATGCCATCCCCCGCGACGGTAAAAGACATGCAGAAACTAAATGGTTGCATAGCCGCATTGGGGCGATTCGTATCACGGTCATCGGACAAATGCAAGGCCTTTTACGACATCTTGAAGAAAGGAGAAAAATTACAATGGACGGACGCAAGCGAAGAAGCCTTTCAAAATATCAAGGTACATCTAGCTAGCCTCCCGGTTCTTCAAAGGCCTGAGCCGTCAGAAATTCTCACTCTATACTTAGGCGCGACACCCTATGCCATCAGTGCGGTATTGGTCAAAACGGAGATAGGCGTGGAGAAGCCGGTATACTTCGCTAGCAAAACTTTAAGTCCGGCCGAGAAGAACTACACCAGAATGGAGCAAATGGTGCTCGCTAGCCTTTGCTGCCTCTAAACTATGGACATATTTTCAAGCTCATCGAATACGGGTGCTCACCAAATCGCCTATCGAAGCGGTCTTGGATAGTGCTGGGCGATCGGGGAGAATCTCCAAGTGGGGAGCCATAATCAAATAATATGACGTGATATACGAGACAAGAACCGCGATCAAAGGACAAGTAGTGGCCGATTTCTTGGCAGATTTCCCCCTCAGTGATGAGGACGAGGTAGAAGATATATCGGGAATGGCAGAAGAACAAAAGGAGCTAGCGTACCTACTAGCCGCCAGTAGTTCAACACGATGGGAAGTATTTGTTGATGGGGCATCAAACAAAGATGGATCGGGCCTCGGGTTGGTGTTTACCACGCCAAAGGGGAGGAAGATCGTGCATTCGTTCAGGTTAGAATTCAAGGCGACAAACAACGTCACCGAGTATGAGGCGGTAATCCATGCCTTACGAATAATTGTGGAAATGGGGCTGCATGAGGTTCGACTGACTAGTGACTCACAACTAGTGATCCGGAAAATTACGGGCCAATACGCTATACATGACCCGGTGCTGCAAAAATATTGGGAGCTCTCCCAATTTTACATCAAGCAAATACCAGATATTAAATTCCGCCATATCTGCCGAAAGGATAACAGACACTCGGACACTCTATCGTACATCGCCTCACAACTAGTAGACCCGAGCATCGAATGGATACGCGTTATGATGCTTCTTAACCCGTCTATCCCAGAAACACCAGACGTACGGATCGAGGTGGCCGTTAGCACAGTCGAGAGATACAAATAAGGCGACTGGAGAAAGCCAATACATCAATACTTAGAAACGGGTGAGCTACCTAAGAGTCGGCCCGAGATAAACAAGATCAAAAGCAAATCGGGCGCCTACGAGTTAAGAGAATGGATCTTATATCGGAAATCTTACCTAGGACCACTCCTACGATGCTTAAGCAGGGAAGAGGGCCATATAATCCTACACGAGCTACACTATGGGGTGCTGCAGTTTTACAAGTGGTAAGTATAGGGTTTGATTCTCGGACTTTTTAAAAGATTCGGTTTTAGACAAAAGATGGTGATTTTTTATAAAACTTATAAAATAATGGAAATGCTAAAAATGATTTTTGTGTTCAATTAAAGTAGACTAGGATGTCAAGATTCCATCACTACTACACATACTAAATGATTATAACTATTCCCTATAATACTCTCCCAAAATTACTCAAGACGATTTAGGACAAATAATACGTCTCGGAAAATAAATCTTTTCAAGAAATTATT